>OZ024831.1:74349530-74657030 GCA_964016985.1 Anodontia alba
TGTATTTACCTTTGTCATACTGAATAAATTAAGATGTTACGCCCACTTCTAATTTTTAGCCAGTCAGATTGTTTGATCCGAATTTTTGCTAGAAATTCCCATATTTAATGGCAAACAGTGCAGATCCAGATCAGTTGGCTTCTTCAGAAACCAACTGATCTGGATCTACACTGTTTGCAAGGGCAGGGTATATCCAGGTTCAGCATGACAAGGGTTAACCTCATTAACTAAACCCCCATGGCAATATTTCAAGGTAGCATTACCCCCCCCACCCCCCACTACCCCCCCCCCCCCCCCACACACACACACACACTCACACACACACTCCCCAAAACCCAGGAGACTGACTCTCTTGATGCTTACGTATTAACTAACAGTATTTTTAATTAATGCCTGATAGTGCTTCATTAAAATTATCTGTTACCATTTTTTCTGGGCAATTCAGCAGACGACGAACAGGCAATATTTTTCTGACTTCCAGGCACCAAATATCAGAAATTTGATACAGACCATTAGCTTTTCAGCAATGACAGTCTAAGTTTACCTAACAAATTTTATTACCCTCAGCTGTTTGGTGAGAACCATTAAGTGTTGCAATGAGAGAAAGTTTAAAAGGTCAGCAGGCGGAATTTTGCCTAGACCAGTTTCACTTGTTACCAGACCCTTTCTTTCTAGCCAAGGGACTGAAGTAAACAAAAATTCTACAAGCTATACAAGTGTTGTGTCCCCTCATAAAAAAAAAAATAAGAAGAAAAAGAAAATAAAAATAAAGAAAGGGTCTGGGGCCAGACTAATTTTTAACCCTTATTCTGTGGAACCCAGATATGCCCTGCCTTTGCAAACAGTGAAGATCCAGATCAGTTGGCTTCTGAAGAAGCCAGCTGTTCTGGAATCTGCACTGTTTGTCATTCAGTATGTGAATTTGTATCAACAACCTGGATTAACTAATCTGATTGGCTGAAAATAAGAAGTGGCATCTTAATTTATTCAGTGTGGCAAGTGTTAATTGACAGGCTTGTTTTCAAAGAATTTCTGTCAGAACAAAAATTGCTTGAGTGAAGGACAGAACTTGAATGAGATATGAAAAATGTGATCTTTTTTGTTTTCTCATAATATTTCTCTTTGTATGGCGTATGTTATATATGTTAAATTTTGTATTTAGAGAAGATTTGTAAGTTTTTCAATTGCCCCATTTCATAAACATGGTTTCCAGTAATGCAAAGGGAAATACTACAAATAGACATATCATTAAGGCAGGCTGACTTCACTTCAAAGAGAGAGCACTGAGAGAATAGTTTTTGTCTCCCTTTTTAAAGGGAAACCATGAACCCCCTCTCAAAAAGAGTGAATTCCTTCCTTTAAAATGAGACCGGTTTGAGAATGGAAGTAAATACATTCAGACCAGAGTGATCTCCCTTGTAGGTATATCCATTCACTTTAAGTAAAAAATATATGCATGGTTTCAGTGCCAGTCTAACAAGAGGTAAAAAGAAGGTAGGCTACAAATTTAGAACCTGTTAGTGCAAGTGTATGATTGTCATAATAATGAACAAGATGAATCAGCTTTAGATTAAGTCATGCTTGGGTAAAACTATATACATATCACAAGCATACACATAGGTACTTTGCTCAGTTGATAGAGTACCTCCCTTTGAACTTGGAGCTTGTGGGTTCAATCTCCAAGGAGGCAATACCTAAGACTTCTAAAATTGGTGCTTGTTGCTCTCTCTCTTGGTGCTTCGTATCTCTTAGCTAGGACTGGTCTCATTGGTACCAGTATAAAGTGACTGTTGTTAGTTTCACATCAGTATGTCTGGTGCGTGAAATCACAATTAGGTGGCATTATGAAAAGGTATCAGTTCCCACTGTCACATCCAGCCACCATCACAGCGTAACTGAAAGATTGCTGATGGTGATATTATGCTTAAAGTGAAACAAAACATATAAGTTTTCCACAGCAGTCTGACTTGATATATGGAAATATACGCTACAACCTCTTTATAACAAAAACCATGCTAGCTAAACACTTGTGTTGTACCCAAACAAAAGTATAGATTATATAGAAAAATGGTCATTTATCTATATAATCTATACATTTTTGTCGCACCTGCGTTAGCACGCAGGTGCGATATAGGCGTGCCGTGACCCGTCCGTTTGTCCGTTTGTCCATTCATCAACAATTGACTTGTGAGCGCAACTCCTCCTACAGTTTTTGGCCAATCGTTTTAACTTCATAATACATTAACCTATAGATAATGTGCTATTCTATTCTGTTTTTCACACCTTCCACAGAAAAAACGACCTTTCAGTCGTTAATTAAAGTCTTAAACCAGAAGGTCCCTTAGGCAGTTACCTGTGTGACGTAACTCTTCCCGCTCAATTGACCACGTGTCAGTTTCTTTTCTGTGGACAAAGAAATTCAACAAGGATTATTTACCTGTGATAGAAATTTGGATTATTTCTTTCCTCACGGATAAATTTATGTATCCTTGTGTTTCTTAAGTTTATTTATCACTGCTTTCACTTTCTGTGTTATTATTTAAAATTTTCAATTTTCGATTTCATGTATTTTTGACTGGTCTTTTTCCACATGCGTTTTGGCGACTCTCGCTATTCAGCACAACGCTCGTGCGCGATCGGTTCGATAGTCGTGTTTATATATGCAGAATATTTTTGTTCTTTTCGTTCCAGGTTATTCAGCAATTACGATATTTTTTTCCTGGACTTTTGTTTGCAGAGATCTTCAGTTGGCTAAAGATTCTCATGGTGGAGAAGCTGATTGTAAAGAACTTGTCAACCCTTGATGGGTTATAAGACAATTCTTTACTGATGGGAGCCCCACCCCATATGGCTATACTGCCGGGGTAAGACCCATCAAGGTGGCATCTTTGGGTACTTAGTATCCTATAAAGTCTAAGTCCACCAGTCACCAGTCACCAGTCATCCAGTCACCAGTCACCAGTAAACCAGGCACCAGTCAATCAGCTTCACCAGTCACCAGTCAATCAGGTGCCAGTCAACCAGGCACCAGTCACCAGTCATCCAGGTGCCAGTCAACTAGGCACCAGTCACCAGTCACCAGTCACCCAGTCACCAGTCACCAGTCACCCAGTCACCAGTCACCAGTCACCGATCAACCAGGCACCAGTCAACTAGTCTCCAGTCAATAATTTAATTATTTTCTGGAAAGACTTAGTTTCTGACATATTTCACCGGACAAAATAGTCACGTATACTAACTTCCGGTCATTATGTCTAATTATTAAAAAAAAAAAAAAAAAAAAAAAAAAAAAATTCACTGGGCAAAGTATCAGTAATATTTCTGATACTTATACCCGGTCATATTATTATATTATTTCTGATTTTTCACCAGGCAAACTTTTACAGAAAGTGTCTGGTCAATTTTTGCCTAATAATTAATTATCTTCGGGAAAAAGTTTCGAATACTTGTGCCCGCTCAGTTTTCATATATAATCTCCCTTTTTCATCGGACTAGAGTTACGAATACTACTATCCGATCAATTTGTCAAATTACTTGTAACTTTACCGGGCAACAGTTACGAATATTAGTGTCCGGTCATTGTGTCGGGTAACTAGTGTCAAAATAATGATTACTAATTCCCGAACAATCTATTATCATTCATAGAGCTCCATTCACGTTTAAGTCAATGGATATAGGTTATTAAGTGAAATACATAATAACTTTTTATACAAAAAAATTCTGTACAGTCTTTCCCAAATCAGACTAGAATTTTTAATATTCCATTGACTTATTATAGGTGTGTAATTCCATTAATATTTTAAATTAACTTATGTTTTATCTCTTTTATCCGCTAGAAAGAGTTAAACTTCCGACTATAACAAAATTCTTACCGGGCAGCAGTTCGTAGACAAGTGCCAGGTCATTCAAATGATGTTTTATCTCTTTAATTTGCTAGAAAGCGGTTAAATTCCGGCTCTAACGAAAATTTCATCGGGAGGCACTTCGTAGAGTAGTGCCAGGTCATTCTAACGAAATTCCACCGGGCAGTAGTTTCGTAGACTTTGTGTCGGATTACTAGTGTGCGAGTAGTAGTCACTAGTACTCGCTCAACATATATTCATTTATAACCACTATAGACATGTATAGTCTTGGATTATAGGTTATTGAATGACAGCGATGGGTTCTGATACCTAGTAGCCATTTATATTGTTGAATTCTGTCCAGTCACTTTTGAACTTGACTTAAATTCTATATATATATTTATTATTGAAAATGAATTAAGAATTATCGGTTACGATCAAATTCGCAATTCATTCACTAAGTGTAGAAGATACTTCCAACTATAATTATATCTCTTTTATTCGCTACAAAGAGATTAACTTCTTACATATTCACCTTATTCGGCTCTAGGGCAAAGGTGAACTATAAAACTATCGTTATTTATAAGAAGAAAAATATACACGAAATATAAAAAATTTTCTTCTTTCCTCCCCTGTTTTTCTTCTACATGCTCCGATATGTAATCAGCATGTAATCTAAGGAGTAAATTGACAAGAAAGTAGCAATCGATCTTTTCTACTTTCTATTAATTTTTCATTCTTAAGGTATCGGAAATTTACACCAACCAGATAAATAAATTAACAGTTTATTTATTTATTCGCTACCTCTCTAGATTACTACGATTTAATATTCTAGTTGAGGTACATATTTTCCTTTTGCCTTTTCTACATGGAAAATAGTTGTTCCGATAAGCTATTATTCTATTTTATACTATCTTTTGATTGATTATATTAGAGTCTAGGTCAGTCGTGCTCTGTCTAAACTGCTATAAAATAATAAATAAGAAAAAAATCTTATATTTAGGCATAGATATAATTCGATACGTTCTTTACTTTGCCTGTTTTATTTTTTCTTCTGGATCATTTAAGACTACGATAGCAATATACCAGATATTTTTGCCTCAGTAAGAATCTATTACGCTGAAGATTCTTCATATTGGAATAATAATTTTATTATGATTATAATTCTAGACCCAATTAATCCTCGTATATTATAGGTCTACTTTATCTTATTGAGGAATAGTTTTGCTTCGACTAGCTCTATACCTCTAATATTTTATTTATAACTAGAGTCCATGTCAATCAAAATTTTCTTGCACTTTGGTACTGACAATGGATACATATTTAGTAAAGGCATTAATTATTCAGTACGTGACAGATTATTATTGCCTAAATTAGATTTTATATACAATACTTTCCTTTTGATATTTTGTTTTATTGACTTTGTAACTATTCAGAAACTGCCAAAGTCAATCATTTCCTTCCTCTAAACTTACCGAAGCTCTAGATTATGTTGATATATATTTTTGATATATGCTTAGAGGTTAATTAACGAGAGTTTACCTCATAATAGCAGATATTATTATAATTATATTAATCAATCTATAGTCTAGGCTTAGACAAAAGGGAAAACATCCTTAATTATTAGTATACGAGCCGGTAAAGAATTAAGACACTCTTAATTATCTCTTTACCCCTCCTTTATGTTTACATTCGTTAAAGGGATCATAGTAATTCTCGCTAAGAGTTCAAGTTCAGTTTGCGAATAATGCAAAGATTAATATCTTGATTTCCAGTCCGCATCAAAAATGGTCTCTATATATAGATAAATATCTTTCCGAAACTGGATATTTATTTATTTTTCCACACAATAAGTCATTTCAAGATGTCGATGATTTTGAAATGCACTGCTTCAATTTATAATATAAAATATGTTTATATTAACTTCACAACTTAGTAAGTGCTGCACCTACGTTCCTGGTCAGATCTTACTTTTGTGATACGTTTTTGAACATACTGAAAGTTTTCTCCGATTATACATTCGGTAAATAAACTTTAGAGTAGTATTTATGCTTTTAAACATTCAGATTATTTGATAATTGTTGGAGATAATATATTATTCCGATATTTATATATCTATCTTCATTATTTATCTTTCTCATCTTACTTTTAAATTAGATTGACCTTCTCGCTACGTTCCAGGTTTAAATCTAGCTAACATTGTGGAACAGTCACTTTTTTATTTCCTAAACAATATTTTAACATTTTTCTCAGTATTCAGAGCATAACGACTTCATGAATACTTGAAAATAATTCAATTCTACGCTTGTTAAACTAAGCCTAAAACAAGCCCTAGTTTTTTAGAATGGATATTATCCTTCGATTCAGTTCATGGAGATACATCCTTTTAGATCCCATTATCTCTATTTCAATCATTCAAAATTCTAATGACTAAGTACTCCTTTTTCTACGTACGAATACAGAATATCGAGTCACTGTTGCTGCATATTGGTTAAAGATTAAACAAATTTTATCTTAAACCTATATGACGTTAAATTAATTATTATCTCTTTCATATACATGTTTTTACCCTTCCGTCAGGGATCGCGGTAATAATATTATTACTCTCTATGGTTTACACATAGATCTCGAGAGTATATATATGTATTTTCTTCCTGAACTCATTTGCGAGTACGTAATTTGATATTTCAGGAATTACCAATTATGCAGACATAGATTTTATTCTTTTAATATTCAATTCTAAAAAATTTGATTGAATGTTTATCTATAAAATTTCCGGGCAGTAATTTTACAGAGAGTTATATGTTTAATAATTCCTTGCTTAAATAATAGTTACGCTTAACCTATGATTTATAGCGGGAATTTTGTTCAGTAGTATAATTTTTATTTAGTATTAATATATTTCTTACTATTCTTAAATATGCGTATAGAATAGTAATACTATCTCTTAACTTTTAAATTAAGTGTTTTTTGAGATTAATAATCAGTATTATTGTATAATCTTTCTTCAGAGATTATCACACTATTACTTTTTCTCTGAGTCCTTCTCTTTTTATGAACATTTTGATTCGTATCAAAGTGGAATTTTAACATTTCTTGATTTCCATGATTATTTACTCAGGAGTACTTTTCATGGCAATCTTCTGGTATAGAAAGATTCTATCCAGCTTATTTATTATTGTTTAATCTTATCAATACGGTAAGATTTAGCCAAACTATGACCGTCATACAGTTTGCTGCGATCAACCTTATTCTTATCTCTCTTATTCTCTGTCAAACTCTTTAGTTATGATGTTGACAGTTTATTCTTTATTTTTTTGTCAGGACATCAAACGCTTTTATATGTCTATGACAAAACTAATTATCAATGGTTTAGGTTGTTTTTTCTTCCCAGCAGTTATATGCAAACTCTGTATTATTTTATTGCTTGACTAAAAATTCGTTATACAATTAGTCTAGCAATAGTTTTACCATTATGTTTGTCTATACTTTTTTTTCTTCTGATGGATAACTTAGTTAAGTTAACTCCATCTACTTTTATTATCTCCCCTTCTTTAATTTGATCAAGGGAAATAATTACACATTATGGTTATTTTAAGTCTGTGTCTGTTCATCGGAAACTGTCCTGTCGCTCCAATTAACAGAATTTAATTAGTTTATAATTCTAATAGCTTAGACTATTACAATTACATAGCTTCACATATCTAGAATTTTATCCAAAATATCTACATATGTCAGTTATCTATAGGAAACTCCACCGAGTAGACTTTTCCTTATTTATTCAAGATCCTACATAGACTACTTACAGTGTATGGTCTTGGCTTTTTGTTTTACAAATTTTGTTTTCAAAATTTTTCTATATTCCTAGCTTACTTTGCGATGGAATATTTATGTTATGTCTCAATGACTCCCTTTTCTTTTTGAAGCCAATTGTTGTTTCCCAAAAAGAAAAAAAGAGGGGGGGGGGGGGTGGGGGGGCAATGTTAGGTCTCTGAGACTTAAGAACTGGCTTCCTCTAGAGTCTACTAATATATATAAGGTTGTTAGATCATAACACCTTAAAGGTATGCTATTTTGTAAATCTAGATCATTCTTTCTATTAAATATAGAATTAGAATGTATCTGATTCCTTTGAGTTTCCTGAGTCTTAACCAGAAGTGGTGAGATATTATTGGTGTTAGAATTAGGAGAGCACCTCCCTCCTATTCTGCAAATTCTAGCACATTATCTATAGGTTAATGTATTATGAAGTTAAAATGAAGTTTTTTAAAAGTAAAACATATTTTAACGAGTAATACTTAACCTATAGATAATCAATTATCTCCCTCCGCCCACCCTCGCTTATCTCTCCATATTGCGTCTATTGTTTTACACATAAAAGAAACTGACACGTGGTCAATTGAGCGGGAAGAGTTACGTCACACAGGTAACTGCCTAAGGGACCTTCTGGTTTAAGACTTTAATTAACGACTGAAAGGTCGTTTTTTCTGTGGAAGGTGTGAAAAACAGAATAGAATAGCACATTATCTATAGGTTAAGTATTACTCGTTAAAATATGTTTTACTTTTAAAAAACTTCATTTTGAAACTTCACAGATGTTTTGGCCATAGCGTGTAGATGTGCATATTGTTTGCTCATAATTCTCAGATTTTTTTTTTCAACTTTTTCCGCTTTGTTAACTTAGTCGTTTTTTACCTAAAACCCTTATAGTCAGTGGGTGTCTTGTGAGCGCAACTCCTCCTACAGTTTTTGGCCAATCATTTTGAAACTTCACAGATGTTTTGGCCATGGTGTATAGATGTGCATATTGTTTGCTTATAATTCTCAGATTTTTTTTTCAACTTTTTCCGCTTTGTTAACTTAGTCAGTTTTTACCTAAAACCCTTATAGTCAGTGGGTGTCTCGTGAGCGCAACTCCTATAGTTTTTGGCCAATCATTTTGAAACTTCACAGATGTTTTGGCCATGGTGTGTAGATGCGCATATTGTTTGCTCATAATTCTCAGATTTTTTTTTAACTTTTTTCGCTTTGTTAACTTAGTCAGTTTTTACCTAAAACCCTAATAGTCAGTGGGTGTCTCGTGAGCGCAACTCCTCCTACAGTTTTTGGCCAATCATTTTGAAACTTCACGGCCATGGTGTGTAGATGCGCATATTGTTTGCTCATGATTCTCAGATTTTTTTTTTCAACTTTTTTCGCTTTGTTAACTTAGTTAGTTTTTACCTAAAACCATAATAGTCAGTGGGTGTCTCGTGAGCGCAACTCCTCCTACAGTTTTTGGCCAATCATTTTGAAACTTCACAGATGTTTTGGCCATGGTGTGTAGATGCGCATATTGTTTGCTCATAATTCTCAGATTTTTTTTCAACTTTTCAAATTTGTTTAAAACTTAGTCAGTTTTTACCTAAAACCCTTATAGTCAGTGGGTGTCTCGTGAGCGCAACTCCTCCTGCAGTTTTAGGCCAATAGTTTTGAAACTTCACAGATGATTAGGTCAGGGTTGAAGATTTGCATATTATTTGCACATAAATCTCAGATTTTTTTTTTCAACTTTTTTCGCTTTGTTAACTTAGTCAGTTTTTGCCTAAAACCCTTATAGTCAGTGGGTGTCTCGTGAGCGCAACTCCAATAGTTTTTGGCCAATCATTTTGTAACTTCACAGATGTTTTGGCCATGGTGTGTAGATGCGCATATTGTTTGCTCATAATTCTCAGATTTTTTTTTTAACTTTTTTCGCTTTGTTAACTTAGTCAGTTTTTACCTAAAACCCTAATAGTCAGTGGGTGTCTCGTGAGCGCAACTCCTCCTACAGTTTTTGGCCAATCATTTTGAAACTTCACGGCCATGGTGTGTAGATGCGCATATTGTTTGCTCATGATTCTCAGATTTTTTTTTTCAACTTTTTTCGCTTTGTTAACTTAGTTAGTTTTTACCTAAAACCATAATAGTCAGTGGGTGTCTCGTGAGCGCAACTCCTCCTACAGTTTTTGGCCAATCATTTTGAAACTTCACAGATGTTTTGGCCATGGTGTGTAGATGCGCATATTGTTTGCTCATAATTCTCAGATTTTTTTTCAACTTTTCAACTTTGTTTAAAACTTAGTCAGTTTTTACCTAAAACCCTTATAGTCAGTGGGTGTCTCGTGAGCGCAACTCCTCCTGCAGTTTTAGGCCAATAGTTTTGAAACTTCACAGATGATTAGGTCAGGGTTGAAGATTTGCATATTATTTGCACATAAATCTCAGATTTTTTTTTTCAACTTTTTTCGCTTTGTTAACTTAGTCAGTTTTTGCCTAAAACCCTTATAGTCAGTGGGTGTTTCGTGAGCGCAATCCTCCTGCAGTTTTAGGCTAATAGCTTTGAAACTTTACATATGATTAGGACATGGTCTGAAGATGTGCATATTTTTTGCACATAAATCTCAGATTCATTTCAGCAGAGTTAGGGGTCCTTGATTTATCCCCAAAATTGGTTTCCGCTCAATAACTTGTGAAAGAATTGATGGATTAGGATCATATTTTGCATACATATTGTTGTTAACAATACCTAGCTTGGGATTTCGTCAATTTTCAGCTGAGTTACTGGCCTTGATTAATGGGCAAAAATGATATCCGCTCAATATCAATATCTTGTGAAATAATGGACAGGTTTAGATAAAATTTTGCAAGCCAATGTTCCAAATTTTCTATTTTGTCCATTTTTCTAACCTATCAATTTCTTGAATACTGCAAAATAGATTTTTTTCAATACAAATAGGAACTTGTATGACTTAATCCCCGCAGGTGCGACATCGCTTTCCGCGGATTTCTTGTTGTTTGAATACAACACTTTTAGGGTCCACCTTTAAACTGTCTGGAAATCATCTTATAATGAACCGTCTTATAAAGAGGTACCAGTGTGCCTTGATGGTGAAATGGAACACCCTTAGGCATTTACTGTGGCAGTCCAAGACTTGCTGTACTAATAGGTGCATGGTTGTTTGACTTACTAAATTTAAATCCAATATGTATCATTTAATTACAGAATTATTCCGTGGATTTTCCCCCCTCAAAGCTGAAACAAGGATGTGGAGAACACTGTTTGTATGTCCTTGACCGACTGGCTGATGAGGCACTCAGGGCCACAAGTTTCAAATGGGGAAGGTAAGAAAATATTTAGTTACTTGAACTTGAAAACATGATACTCAGTTTAACTCAATTTTGGACTCTAAAGCCAAATATATTTGTATTAACAAAATCAGTAATGGTCATGAAATGACTTTATTCTGTACTTACTATGTTTTTACCCTTAATATTAGGACAGACAGGACTGAGTAAATAGTGACCAGATGCCACAGAATATGGGGTCTGATTGGGGTCTACACATTTTCCTACTCTTCCAGTAGGTGTTTACTAGCAGACACACCAACAGGTGTTTAAAGTATTATATATAGTAATGAATTAAGATGTCCCAATATGTAGGGTCAATACAGTAATTCCTGAGCAAACAATTTAGGCCCAGATCTTATGCCACAGAATGTAGTGTCTGATCAAGCTCTGCGCTGATTGCCACTCAGCCAACAGGTTTTTACATACATAAACATATAGTAATGTCACCGGGTTAGGTATCTACATTTGTACTGCCTTGTGGTAAAAGCTGGCTTTTATAGCTATGCAGTAGAGTGCCTGATTTTCACCCGTGGGCCAGGTTTGATTCCCGGCCAGGCCGGATGTGAGAACATTTGGTGCTCAACATTCTCCCCCACCAAACTGAACTACGTCCCCAAACTTTGAGCTATAAAGAATCATATATAATGAGACTTGGGAAATTACTGCACATGGATGTAACAGGGATCGAATCCTGTCCACTGGACTTGAAGTCCTACACTCTACCGTGTCGCTACAAGCTGCAAGGCAGTAAAAGTGCACATATACCTAACCGGGTGACAGTAAAATGGAGTAAAAGGACAAGTATGGTAATGATCTGAGATGTGCCAATATTTAGGGTATATATGATATTCAGTAAAGGAGACTCAAAATTATCTAAAGCATTTTCTTCTTGCCAAAGGAAGATACTCTGTTTTGCTCCTGCTCTAAGTGGATCCCACTTTTAAAAAGGTCTCTGTGCCAAGGAAGCCATTTTTATACCCCGCCACACAATAGTGGTGGGGTATTATTATATCACATTGGCTGTCCATCCTTACATCTGTCTGTTTGTCTGCTCACGATACGTCCGTATTTTCATTTCCGGATGATAACTAGTAAATGTCATGAATTTTCACCGAACTTGGTATGTGCATTTATCTTGTGGAGATCTGCTTTGGGAATGCTAATGGGCAAAGTTCATCCATTTTGGACAGAGTTATCTGCCTGCAATACATCCGGTTTTTATACGCCCGTTTGAAAAACGGGACGTATTATGTTACGGGGTATGGCGTCCGTCTGTCCATCCGTAAACTTTTTCGTTTCCGGCTAACTCCTCCTACAGTTTACATCCAATCAAGCTGAAACTTGGTATATAGTTAGACCATGATGTGGTGCAGCGCATATTGTTTCGGGGTTACAGTCCACCAAATGTTTGCAGAGTGATGCCCCTTTGAAAATTTCTGTAAACTTTTCATTTCCGGTTAACTCCTCCTACATTTTACATCCGATCAAGCTGAATCTTCATTTATAGTTAGATCATGATGTGGAGCAGCACATATTGTTTCGAGGTTATAGTCCACCAAATATTAGCAGAGTTATGCCCCTTTGAAAATTTCTGTAAACCTTTCGTTTCTGGCTAACTCGTCCTACAGTTTACATCCAATCAAGCTGAAACTTCAATTATAGTTAGACCATGATGTGGAGCAGCGCATATTGTTTTGGGGTTACAGTCCACCAAATGTTTGCAGAGTTATGCCCCTTTGAAAATTTCTGTAAACTTTTCATTTCCGGTAAACTCCTCCTACATTTTACATCCGATCAAGCTGAAATTTCATTTATAGTTAGACCATGATGTGGAGCAGGGCATATTACTTCAAGGTTACAGTCCACCAAATATTAGCAGAGTTATGCCCCTTTGAAAATTTCTATAAACTTTTCGTTTCCGGCTAACTCCTCCTACAGTTTACACCCTATCGTTGAAACTTGATTTGTAGTTAGACCATGATGTGGAGCAGCGCATATTAATTCAAGGTTAAAGTCCACCAAATATTAGCAGTTATACCCCTTTGAAAATTTCTATTAAAATTTTTCGTTTCTGGCTATATCCTTCTACAGTTTACGATGATGTGGAGCAGCACATATTATTTTGAGGTTACAGTGCACCAAATATTGGCAGAGTTACGCCCCTTTGAATATTTCTGTAAACTTTTCGTTTCCAGCTAACTCCTCCTACAGTTTACATCCGACCAAGCTGAAACTTGATTTGTAGTTAGACCATGATGTGGAGCAGAGCATATTGTTTCAAGGTTACAGTCCACCAAATAGAAGCAGAGTTAAACCCCTTTGAAAATTTCTATTAATTTTTCGTTTCCGGCTAAATCCTCCTACAGTTTACATCTGATCAAGCTGAAACTTCATAAATAGTTACAAGATGATGTGGAGCAGCCCATATTATTTTGAGGTTACAGTGCACCAAATATTGGCAGAGTTATGCCCCTTTGAAAGTTTTTGTAAACTTTTCGCAGCATATTGTTTAGAGGTAATAGTGTGCAAATTTTATTTTATAATAGGTATATTTTTTGCAAATAACTAAAGTTATGGCCATATGGGCAAGTTCTTTTTTTTGGGGGTTGTTTATTTTTGTTTTGTTATTGTTTGCTTCGATAATATAATGAAGTGTAGGAAAAACAAATCAGCCAAAGGCTCATATGAGCTTATAATATAGCCATGCTTCTGTCGTGTATGCCCTTCTCCTAGACGCAGCAAACTTCTCCCTATTTTCCCAGGAGGGAGAAGTCACTTCTCCCTTAATTTCTGGGCCAGTTTGGACCCTTAGGTTACAGTTCACCAAATATCAGCAGAGCTATGCCCTAATGAAAATTTTTAAATTTTTTTTTTTGTAATTCCACTTACAGTTTATATCCGGAGCACTAAATTATACAGGAGCCAGTTAATGTGCTATATCTTATTACTTGCCATGGGCGTATAATGCCCCGCTTGGTGGAGCTCTTGTTACTTTCAGGACAATAACTTGAGTAAATCTCAATGGATTTTTACCAAATTTGATATGTGCATTTATATTGTGGAGATCTGCTTCATTGGCAGATTTTGTCCATTTTTGATGGAGTTATCTGCCCGGGACATGATAATGGCTGGGTATTATCGTTTCACATTTTATTTCTGCTGGCATGCTCTTAGAAAAGGGATGCAGCAAGTTTCAGGATTCAGTAAAACATTAGCAATATAATATATACTCTTATCACATGACCGTCAAGTTATTCAGTGAAATAACCCATGTCATAAAAATCACCTGCAAGGTTTCCCATTGGTTAGCCTAATTACCCTCATTAATATTCGTATTACACCGCTTATTGATAGCAACCAAGATGGTGTCCGCATTCGTCGATACAACTTTCACATTTGGAACAGATCCTGCCTTCAATTTTGAGAAGAACGATAAATGTCAGACCGACGGAGAGGGGAAGACACAAAACAATGACACTGTGAATAACACGGCTACCAGAAATATTCATGGTGGTAAAAATTCGATGTTTTCCGGCAACATATTTGTAGGCACTCTCAACATCGATATCGTGAAGCCGTCAATGAAAAAAAAAAAAAAAAAAAAAAAAAAAAAATCATCACCTTCTCAAAAAAAGCATTGGAGGATGACATGACTCAGACAGTCAATAAATGTGTCATATCAAAATCCAAACTACAGTTAATAGTCTTGAAATCTGTCGTTTACTTGAGTGCGTCAAACACCAAATAAAACTGTATTGATCAAGGTCAATGACCTTTAAATACATGTATGACAGCTGATTGTGGGGGATTTCCCTATTGATTCTCAGTGACGTATTGACTCGCTATGACGTTGTTCAATGGAATGTTTAGTTTTGAATAGATTTATTCAAGTGAAATTTTTATTAGCTCAAATAAAAATTATCATTATTTCCTTCAGTTTAACGAAGTAATAAATGGCATATTTATCTTGTTTCTAGTTATTTTCGGGGCAATCAAATAATATGCGAACTATATTTGTTGCTTAGTACTACTTAATCCTTGGTAGTGAGTTGTTCCGCTTAGCTATGGAAAGCCGTTATCTTTAAAAATATATTTTTTGCATATTTTGTTATCGGAAGGGCCATGTG
Organism: Anodontia alba; assembly: GCA_964016985.1. NCBI lineage: Eukaryota > Metazoa > Mollusca > Bivalvia > Lucinida > Lucinidae > Anodontia > Anodontia alba. Next base: position 74,364,649 of record OZ024831.1, read on the forward strand.
ATAAACAGAATCTTACATTCGTGGTCATTTAATATGAAATTTATGAAACTCGTTGGGTAATTTCGGTATTTTGCTCGCTAAAGCTCGCAAAATACCAAAATTACCCAAACTCGTTTCATAAATTTCATAATAAATGACCACTCATGCAAGATCCTCTATATATGTAACAGTGTATAAAATATATACTCGATTATATGTGACATTGTATACAATAATTTCCTAAATATTCAGACACTGTTATGTTTCAAAGACAAAATATTGAAAACACTCTTTTGGCTATGTGGTTATATGTAAAAAGAGCACTGGCTGAATGACAAACAGTGCAGATTCAGATCAAACTACTCCTTCATGAACAGCTTGACCTTGGTCTGCATTGTTTGCTCTATTATGTCTGTCTGAATATTTATGTAAATATGGTAACATCATATAACCAAACTTAATGGTTAAGTTTGAGACATACTCACCTGCGTCCATCCATGCATTTGTCTGTGGATACTGGAAATAAATCTTTGTACCTTGATAGACGTAGGTGCCAACCCCACTCAGACTACATCTGTGCATGCATCCCATCAACCCCGGTGACCCCCAATAAAATTTGGTCACTGTAACTTATTTCTGTGAAAAGGTTTTCAGGTTATGACTTTTACCGAAGCTTCCACAAGTGTCATTTCTCCTTAACCTTTACCATTCTCTGGGCTAATTCAGCAGATGACAAATGACAATATTTTTCTTTTTGTTTCCCAGAAAACAGGATTTGACATTTCATGCAAATTGTCTCCATTGTCAAATCCTGTTTTCTGGGAAGAATATTTCAATATACCATCTGCTGAAAATTTCACCCAGAGTGCTATGTACTAAACTTTATCACTGCATGCATTCTGCCATCATAGATTCCCTCCTACAAAATGGGGTCTGACACATGTTATTGCTTCCATTATACTGCTCATGAATTACTGGTTTTATAAAGGATGAGAAATACCTCCACCTAAAATTTTGTTGAAATACTATCTTAAAATTCATTCAAATTTTAAATTTTAATAAATTGTAATAAAATTTAAATTCAAAGTTTTCAGTTAAGTTTGATTTTTTTAACTGATCTTTTATCAGACAACTTACAGATGGTCAATTAACAAAATGAAAAGAAAGTTTGAACAGCAAATTGATAAGTTAAAATACTTTAAAATTCCAGTTTAAAGTTAAACAAGAAAAACGCCTAACGTCAGTATGGACGGCTTTTTTTTTTAAATAGCGGAGAGTTGTCTCTCTTGCATGTGAAACACCTACTGGTCCTCCTCTTCATCCCTACCAAATATGAAAGCAATCCACTGAAGAATAAAGGTAACATATAACTTTGAAAAAAGGTTAACCAAAAGATTTACCTGGCACAACACCTGCTGCCTGCCCACCTGGACATTGTTATTTTAAAGGATGGATTGTTTTAAAAAAATAAATGTTATTTAATGTGATAAACTACTTACATTATAGTGGTCTATAAAAAAGCACAATAAAACTGTACTGGTAAGGCTATTCAAATAACAATATAAATAGTGCATTTAAGGATAGAAATGTAAATTTAGTTGTTAGTTTTTCACATTTGAAAAAATCCTGAGATATGCTAAAATTGCAATAACTTTTTATGCCCCTGCCATTCAAAGAATGGTGGAAAGAGCATATAGTGTTAACCCTGTCTGTCCATACATCTGTCATCTGTCCACATCCGGCATTAGCAATTTGCGTTTAAGTTTTTCAGGTGAGGGCATCTGTGTCCAAAATTTACATTTCTAGTTATGAATGTTTTTATGTGGTTTTCAGTCTTTTTCATGTGATAAACATTTGTCATCCTTGTAGCTCTTCAAGGCATGTCTTAGAATTCACATGTATTTTAATGTGCATTTCTTTTTAAGGCCAGAATATCCTGAAGAAGAGTTAGAAGAAGAAAATATTATAGAAGATGATGCTGAACTCACACTCAATAAAGTAGATGATACACTGTTTGGGGTAAGTGTAATGATTGAAGATATGTTGTTGCTTGGGTATAAAAATGCTTGATAGCGTCCAGATAAATATTTTTCTTATTTCTCCTTGAAAACATATCTTGTGGGTATTAATTAGAAGTACTCTAGAGACAAGGGATAAGTGACATTTCCCTGTTTTTTACAAGTAAATAAGGTTTGCAGCTTTTTTTTCTGGGCAAAATAAGAAAAATATTTTTAAAATATCCTCTGATGCTGTTTAACTTCAGTAGGTAAAGACTAATGTTTTCTTTGGACTTAAATTCCAGTGTATATTAATCCTAAGTATTTTGACACCTTTACCCCTCGCCATACTTCTCCTGACAGTTGAACAATAAATTCTATAAAGTTTGTCCTAGGAAACAAAGAATACATCTAAGAATGAAAATCAGTCTGAATTTCATTGACTGCATTTAACCCTTTTAGCCCTGTAGACCAAAACAGATACCTGTGCAAACAGTGTAAATCCAGATGAGCCATCATCAGTATCTACACTATTTGCTTGCCTTTCTGTTTTTGATTATACACCTCTCCCCCCCCCCCCCCCCCCCCACCCCATCCCACACACACATAAAATATTTTTTGTGTGTGTGTGGGGTGGGGGGGTGTGTATACTGTTTTCAGCATATCCATGTGTCCATGATTCTGTCATTCCATCGACAATGTTTTGCTCTGTCTGCTACGTTTTGGTCCTAGCTGGTGGGAGATGGGGGTGGGGCGGGCATCTAATTAGCACTGCTTACTGACCTTTCTTGTTTTAGACTGACATCCTTATTTGCATCAGTGGACAAGTCCCAAGTTCAAGGATGGAAGAATTCTAATCAGAAACTTAGAAGTGAAAGGGTTAATTACTGATTATATGTCTGAAATGTTTAGATGAGTGGCATTGTAGACTATGGATTGTGTGGGTCTATGCTGTTTTCACAGACCTGTCTGTCTGAACACATGGTATATAGATAGAGCTATATACAATAAACAGTTTTTATAGGGCTGCTTGTGAGAGTTATTTTGGACAAATATCGATATTTCTGCTTTTTTTCTTTTCTCCATAAAAACGTGTATGCACTTATTCCATAGGATCTTATCACCTTGGCCCCACTGGGTCGGCAACATTCTTGCATGGAGATTTGATCATGAAATAATTTCTGTGGTCATTAGCTCCCTTCCACTGATTCAAGAAGGGCAGTTGTCAGTTTCTGGCTAAAGAATGTGCTTATTACTGGTTAACCGCTTAGAGTACTAAGTCTGCCTAGTAATAGTGTGGTTAGACTAACTGTGCTCAACATGACCCCATTGGGTTGACTAGGCCATAAAACCTCAACACACGCCAAAAAAAAAAAAAAAAAAAAAAATCACCTGGGAGACAACTCTAATGAAATAATAATGACAAAACTATTTTTTTTTAACTTCAGAAAAATAATACAAAACCATTCACCTTATTTTTCTGGCTGTCTCTGGCTGTTAAGCTTCTGTTTATACAGGCTGTTATGCTTCCTTCTTCATTCTGGACTTAATTTTCATCTAATGTGAGCTACACTCATAAAGATACCATATTGTCGGCCTCGGTGGCTCAGTTGGATGCTAGTCCAACTTGTGATCAGGAGGTTGCAGGTTCGAACCCCCCGCTGGGTCGGCAACATTCTTTCTTGGAGATTAATCATAGAATATTTTTTACGGTCAGTCTCTCCCTTCTGCTGATTCAAGAAGGGCAATTGTCAGTTTCTGGGGAAAGACTGCGCACAATACTGGCTAACCACTTGGAAGACTAAGCCTGCCCAGTAAAGGTGTGGTTAGGGAAACTGACCATACTCAATGTGACCCCATTTGGTTGACTGGACCGTAAAACTTCAAAACAAACAAAGATACCATATTGCGTGTGGAAAGCATAGATCTAGATTAGCCTGCACATGCAGAGTGCTCAGTCTGTGCTGTTTGCAACCTTAATTCTACAAGATCCTGAGTTACTGTATATGAGCCATACATTGAACAATATAGCTCATATGGTATCGACTGTGCTGACCCAATGTGGTGTACTGAAGCTGGTTTGTCACATACCAAAAAAAAAAGATCTATGACCTCGACATACTACATTGCTCCAGATAATGGATATCTGCATAATGTTTTCCATCTTTCTCCACAAAAACATGTTGTGGTGCACATTAGAAGCATCTCACTGAGGTGCTTCTAATGAGTACTTACAACATACATTTTTGTGGAGAAATAAGAAAAATATCAGTACTCTTTAGTTGGAAAAAGTGCCTTATCTGGAGCTACATATGCAGAAAAAAAATCACTTGTCTAGGTTTCAGTGCTGTAGGCTTAAGCTGACCAATTAGGAATACACCATTCAGCTGCTGGAGGACTAGGGATTGCTCTGTAATACTTCACCATCTTACACTTGTATATTTCTGATAACATTCATCTGGTGGAGCCAATACTTAGTTGTCAGTTTTCTAGTTTTTTTTCACCCAATTTATGTGCTGGATATTCATTAGAATTTGCCCACTAGGGCAATGCTAATGATAACCCACAAAGTATAATTTAAAGGAGTAAAGGAGGTCAAAATAAAAATCAAAATCTGGGTAACCATTGTACCTAACATTTATCATTAGCTAGATCATGTATATTTAATATGTTGTAGGTGGCAGATGATGATGAAGAGTTTGAGGAAGAAGAACCAATGATGGATCTAGAAGGATTACGAAAACTCAACCAAAATAAGGTAAACTTGTAATATCCTAATACATGGTGCACTTTATAAGTTGGCAATAAAGTGATAAATGTTTGTCTAACATGTATATCTCCATAAATCATTTATTCTAGGATCTAATTAGAATAATGAAGTCTCAATGAAATTGAAGTTGATAAACAGAGGATGATGAAAGGATAATTTTAGGGCAGTGATTTATGATTTGTTTTTGTGCTTTTTGTATCTTTAAATACAGACTGGAATTTCAAATTGCCTGAAGGCAGTTCCATAAAGCACCCACAGGACAGATTTTAATGCTAAAGTAACAAAACTTGCCTCCTGAACACTTCCTTTATCTGACTGATTTCATGCTTTTTTTTTATAGGTTTTGTATATATTCTGAAGTATTGTTTATGCTATAATGTAACTTCATATGGCAATGTATCTCAGTGGATTCAGCAAGATCAGCGCTAGCATCTGCCCTGTTGACCTATATTTTAATGTTCATTCAGCAAATTTGAAGAACTAAGATTTGAACTTTGAACGTTTGAGTGTACAATGTACATGTGTTTATTCAGGCAAACCAAGAGAAATCTAAACCAGATGACATCATGGAATCAACAACAGATGCAGCAGACTGGAAGATGGAAGTAGAGAGAGTACTGCCACAACTTAAAGTCACCATTAGAACAGATAATAAGGTATGCTTGCATGTTGACACATGAGAAATAGTTCCTTGTGTTGTTTGTTGAATCAAAGGTCCAGATGATCTACATAGTCTGGCCTTTGCTTTTCAACAGTACCATCCTACTATACCTAGTGAGCTCATGAGCAAACGGTAACAGTACCATTCTGCAATATCTAATGAGCTTGTGAGCAAACAGTAAAAGTACCATCCTGCTATATCTAGTGAGCTTGTGAGCAAACAGTAACAGTACCAACCTGCTATATCTAGTGAGCTTGTGAGCAAACAGTAACAGTACCACCCTGCTATATCTAGTGAGCTTGTGAGCAAACAGTAACAGTACCACCCTGCTAGATCTAGTGAGCTTGTGAGCAAACAGTAACAGTACCACCCATCCCAACTCTGCTCATCATAGCTGTAGACAAACTCAAATTCTCTAAGTAAATATAGGCACCTTGTTGTTATGAAAAATACATTAATTTCTACTTAATTTGTTAACCCTAAGTACTCAGAGAGACAAGTCTGAGTAAGCAGTTGAGACCCAGATCAGACAGTACAGAATGTGGCATCTGATCAGGGTCTGAGCTGTGTATGCCCATATTGCAGTTTTTACACACGAGCAGGTAGTAAGATGGACTTGTTGTGTCTAGGATAATGTGTCTGAATATATATATATATATAGGGTAAATATGGTACATGTAGGCATTAACCCATTGTAGACTGAATAGACTCTCCCACACTATATATTGGAAGAATCCAATTTCAATTTTAGGTTATGTCTGGCTATGAGATTTAGATATTCCTAGAAAAAAAAAATGGCTAAACTATTTACAAACAGTGGAGACCCTGATCAGTAGGGGTATTCAGACTACAACAGGTTAATAAATTTTGTTGACGAGAATTATAACAGTAACAGTTTGTATCACAATGCTACCATATTTACCCTAAGTATTCAGACAGGCTTGAGCAACAGTGTAGACCCAGATCAGATGTTGCAGAAGGCTGATCAGGTTCTATAAAGTTTGCCACTCATCCAGTAACTTTTGACATAAGAACAGGTAGAAAAAATAGACTTGTTCAAATTATAGGATACATATGGTAAAGAGTTTACTGTGCTTTCAGCATCCTTTGGAAAGAGGGGGTTTCATTTGGATTTATTCAAAATGCAAATATTGATCTGTAATTGACAATATCTTAATAGAAACCGTTTGTTTCTCTTCCTGTGCTTAGTTTTCAAGTATTTATGGCAAAATTAATTTTATGGCCAAAAATGGGTCTGACCTATAGTAAAATGGATTTTTAGAATTTTTTTATTAAAATATGTTTTTTGCCTTTCCTCACCAGTAGATGACACCGAGGGCAAAGGTCATGGTCAAGGTCACCATGAGCTTTAGTACAACAAAGGCTAGAACCCTTAAACTTAGACGGGATGTTGGTCTTGACTAGTAGATGACCCTAATGGCAAAGGTCAAGGTCACAGTGACCTCTAGTACAAAAACAAGCTTATAACTCGGCGCTGCTTGGGGCTAGGACCCTTAAACATAGTAGGTATGTTTATGACCCTGAGGACACCAGTCATGGTCAAGATGACCTTTAGAACTGCATCTCTGTTAGCAATCCTATGTATAACATGATTCAGGTGAGTGATATAGGGCCATTATGGCCCTCTTGTTTTAAAACCTATGAATAGAATAAAACTATGTGCATAGGTAGTTATGACAAATGGTTTTGCATATAATTATGCTAAAAGTTGGCAAATTTACCTCTTCTGTGTAAAGCACCAGGCAAAAATGACTTTCCAAAAAATGTTGAAAGGAGAGTCTTAATAATTAGGGAAAATATGGTAATATACATGTACCAATAAACAGTCTCTATTTCAGCAATTTCAAAGGCTTACAAGATTTATCTTATTTTTCACATAATAGGCTATTTACCGTATTGTATTGCTAATGACAATTTGATCTACAACAGGATTGGAGAGTTCATGTTGAACAGATGCATCAACATAAAGATGGTATTGAGACCTCGCTTACTGAAACCAAACAGTACCTTGACAAGTTACATGAAGAGATCACACGAACCCTGGAGAAGATAGCTAGTAGAGAGAAATATATCAATAATCAATTAGAACATCATTTAGTTGAGTTCAGGGGAGCACAGGACAGTTTAGCAGAAACAAAAGAAAGATATAGACAGGCTAGTGGAGGAGTCACAGAGAGGTCAAGATTACTGGCAGAGGTACACTTGGATATTCTTCTCAACTGTTAGTTTCTGTACCTCAATATGGACAATGCAAAATGATATTGTTAATCATTCTTTAAAGCTTATCAATCTGGGTAAAACTTTCAGCAGACAACATTTTGAAGTATTTTTCTGATTTTTCCCAGAGGTTGCATGAAATGTCAAACCCAATTTCTGCGAGAATATTATGTCATTGAAAAAGTCATGGTTTTGGTTATTGCCTGATATATCAGCCCGAGACCCATTATCTGCGTGAAGGCTAATGCCTTCGGCATGGTAAGGGTTGATAGAAAGGGTGATAAACAAAACACCATTTCAGTATGCGATAAACAGGTTATGGTGTGCCGTTTTTTGTATTGCATTCTATCACTTTATCATAATCTGTTTATTGCATATTTAAGTCTAATATAGAGGATCTTACATGAGTGGTCATTTAATATGAAATTTATGAAACAAGCTTGGGTAATTTCGGGGTATTTTACAAGCCTTGGCGAGCAAAATACCGAAATTACCCAACGAGTTTCATAAATTTCATATTAAATGACCACGAATGTAAGATTCTGTTTATCATATGGCCCTTTCGATGACAAAAAATGCATAAAATGTATTAAGATCCATAGCTAAGCGGAACAACTCAATACTAAGGATTCAGTAGTACTACGCAACAAAAATAGTTCGCATATTATTTGATAAGTACCGAAAATAACTAGAAACAAGATAAATATGCCATTTATTACTTCATTAAACTGTAGGAATTAATGATGATTTTTATTCGAGCTAATATATATTTCATTTGAATAAATGAATTTAAAAATAAGTATTCCCTTCAACGTGATTCAACGAGTCAATATGTCACTGAGAATCAGTAGGGAAATCCCCCACAGTCAGCTGTCATATTTAAAGGTCATTGACCTAAATCAATACAGTTTATACGGTGGTTGATACACGTAAGTAAATGACAGATATCAATATCAAGAATATAAAACATTTTAACTATAGTTTGGATTTTAATTTGACACATATATTGACTGTCGGAGTCAAGTTTACCTCCAATGCTTTTTTGGAGGAGGTGATTTTGTTTTTTTCATTGACTGTTTGACGACATCGATGTTGAAAGTGCCTCTAAATATGTTACCGGAAAACATTGAATTTTAACCACCATGAATATTCTTGGTACATGTAGCTGTGTTATTCACATTGTGATTGTGTTGTGTCTTCCCCTTCCATCGGTCTGACATTTATCATTTATCTCAAAATCATCTCAAAATTGAAGGCAGGATCTGTTTCAAAAGTGAAAGTTGTATCAGCGAACGCGGACACCATCTTGGTTGCTATCAATAAGCGGAGTAATACGAATATTAATGAGGGTAATTAGGCTAACCAATGAGAAGCCTTGCAGGTGTTATAACACGTGTGGGTATATGATTTTTATGACATGGGTTATTTCACTGAATAACTTGACGGTCATGTGATAAAACCAGATTATGACATGGTGTTTTGTTATCACCCTCCATTGCTTTGTCACATATTCAAATCTGGCTGGGCTCCATAGTACAGTCGGTAGCTTGTCTGATAGTAGATCCCGGTGTCAGAAGTTTGAAGCCCTTCACTTCATGTTTTTTGAACTGAATATATTTTTATGTGCAGAAATGAAATTATACATTTATGTGCTGCAAGATGAGTAAAAGTATGTAAAATTTTCAACACTTTGGGAAAAATAGAATTTGGTCAGGGAATTTTGTTTCTGACAGAGTGGCCACCCTGTGTAACATTGTTCCCAGTTAACAGTCGATTATCTGTACTGGCCAATATTTTAACCAAGGTATTAGGATTACAAAAGGTAGTTTATCATGCCAGCTAAGTAATGATTAAGTGAATTATTTATGCTATGTGCTCCTTTTGATACTAATAAAATTTCTCAACTTTTCTGAGTTTATGTAGTGGATACCCAGATGAATATTTTTACTATTTTTTTCACATACACACACATAAAATAATAAAAAATATGTTGTGGGCTTTTACCAAAGCAATTTAGGCATGTACATGTACCCACAGTATATAATAGAAATGTCTTATTTTCTTTGAGTAATAATATAAAAGAGCGAGCTTCTGAATCTTCTTATTATATAGACTTAATATCTGGATAATGCCTTGATGCTACATATTGTGACAAAAACTTCCAAGACTTGCCAGTGATTCCTTCAGTCTGTCTCATTCACAATATTTTGTATTATTCATAGGTAACTGAGGAGCTAGAAAAAGTTAAGATGGAAATGGAGGACAGGGGTAGTAGTATGACTGATGGAGGTAAGTTTGAGGCCCGGATATCAAAACTTGGGGAAAACAGAACTTGGTTTTTAACCAGGTTTTCCAAAGGAAATAATTTGATAGGGAGCAGGCAGGTGTGAATAATTTCTTATCCGGGTTGTTACTTGACTACACTTTGGAACATTTTGATTGATTGATTGATTGAGTTGGGGTTTAACGACATGTCAACCCTTGTGGGTCATTTTGTGTCGTTTCCCAGAGAAAGGGAGAAGAGAGGTAGAAGAGACAGTTGAAATGAAAGAGAGGAACAGGGAAGAAAGAGGAACAGGAATGAAAGTGAAGAAACAGAAGAAATAAAAACATTTACCCTCTACCCTTACCTGCTACAAGGATAGCAGGCCTTACCCAACTGTAAGCCAATATAAGTTGGACGCCCCGGTGATGTAAGATACACGACACCTTTGCACCACCCGACCACCCCATTGGAACATTTTGATATGTGATAGGATGTAGATAGAATGTGTAAAATTGTTGTGATGCATACCAGAATGACAACTCTACTAGTCTTACTCTTCCATTTAACTTCCATTACTACTTTTTGTGTCACCTGCATAGCATGGCAGACACATAAGGATCATGTTGTCTGTCCGCGTCGTCGGCGCCATACTGTTCGTTTCCATTCAATAACTTTTGAAGGGATGTATGGATTTCATTCAGATTTTGCAGAACTTTATATCACTATAAAATACAGGTCAAGTTTGACATTGGTAATCATCTGCCAAATTTTGGCTGAGTTATGGCCCCTTTTTGACTTAGTTTTTGTTGTTCATTTCTGCTCAGTAACTTTTGAAGGGATGCATTGATTTCATTCAAACTTTGCAGAACTTTAAATCAACGTAAAATACAGGTCAGATTTGATATTGGTAATCATCCGCCAAATTTTGGCTGAGTTATGGACCTTTTTCAACTTAGTTTTTGTTGGTGTGTTGATATTGGTTTCCGATTAATAACTTTTGCAGGGATGCATTGATTTTATTGAAAGTTTGTTTGCAGAAGGATATATCATTGTAAAATACAGGTCAAGTTCGATATTAGTAATTATCCGCAAAATTTTGGCTGAGTTATGGCTCTTTTTCGACTTACTTTTTGTTGGTGTGTTGATATTGAGTTCCTCCCAATAACTTTTGCAGGGATGCATTGATTTTATTGAAAGTTTGCTATATCATTGTAAAATACAGGTCAAGTTTGATATTGGTAGTCATCTGCAAAATTTTGGCCGTTATGGCCCTTTTTCGACTGAGTTTTTGTTGTTGGGGTAAAATACAAGGTAAAGATATTGTTTCCCCTCAATAACTTTTGAAGGGATGCATTGATTTCATTTGAAGTTTATAGTGAGGTTTGCCTTTAGGGATAGGAGCTATTATAAGGACTAGTGTTTTTTTCCTTTTTCATATCAAATGGTTGGTGCTTTAAGCAGGCGACACATCTGATTCTTGGAATTCTAGTTGACAAATTGTCTGGGTTGCAGTTTGAATATCCTTTGAAATAGTTGGATGATAGCTGTAATGTATAATAGGTTAATTAACTAGTCATCATTTTTACTTTTCTGGTTATACCTCTTTTCTTTATGACACAGCTTGTGTCTGTGGCATAATGCATGATAATTGCTAGGAATATAAAAACTTATATTTAAAACAATCTTATGATCTGTCATAGAAAGAGATTCAAGTAGAATAGAATAGAGCAAGATGTTTGTAGAATAGGACAGCATGTTTGTAGAGTACTGGTAGGACAGGATGCCATTCTTTCTTCTTTTCTCCCTGTGTGTGTGTCACTTAGAGTGGGACATTTATGCCCCTTCAAGCTGTTTTTGTGGGGTATACTGCTTTGACCTCAGTCTGTAACACTGCTTTGTGTGTGTGTGTGGCGGGGTTGGGGGCATTGAAATTACCGATGTCTCGCTTTTCCAAACACAAAAAGATTTTTTATTTGTATTGAAATAACATGTACTCCAGTTGTTGATGCGGCTGATTTTTGTTGTATAGTAACAGTGACTTCGGATTTGATAAACTGTACGATGGTCCACAGTGTGGCTTTATGAATCTCTTTACAGAAATCATGAGCTTCTCCAAATAGAAAATGACCTTATGGCATATATAACCAGCATATACATCAACACAGTCAGTCTACACTGGTCACTGACAAAATGTATGCACTTAAGCAAACAGTGTAGACCCTGATCAGACTGCAGATGTGCACAGTGATCTGAGTCTATGCTAGATTCTTATGTGATGAGGTTGATTTCTATTTACATCAAAGCTAATCTGTTTACAGCTCCTCTGGTAAAGATAAAACAAGCTATTACCCAGCTGAAGAAAGAAATCACACAGATGGATATCAGACAAGGTGTTGTGGAACATATTTTGTTACAAGCCAAGTTAAAAGATAAAACTTCTCAAAATAAACAAGCTCATTCAACAACAACTACAGCGGCAGTTTACTGATAATCTAAGTCTGTGGATGTTCTTGATCTTTAATCTTTAGTAGGATAAAATGAGCTGACAATAGAAGAATATTTTTCACTTGTTTCCCAATGGGAGAAACCGTAGCAGCTAGTCCAAAACCTTATAAAATGTAAACTGGATGACCTCAGTGTATACTTATATACAGAGACAAGGATTCTAAGTGTATTGGGTCACATAGCTCCAGATAGGAGGTATCCACAAAATATTTTTCTTATTTCTCCACAAAAACATATTTTGTAAGTACCCATTAGAAGCACCTAACCAAGGCACTTCTAATGAGTACCCACAACATATGTTTTCATGGAGAAATAAGGAAAATATCAGTACTTTTTAGCTGAAAAAAAAAAAGCTCCTTATCTTGAACTATGTGGTCATCACTGCCTTGAAATTATGCTAAATTTTACTGTCGCAGCTGCACAAGACACCAATCTTTTGTTTATCAATTGCCAAATTCCCGAGTGTTCACAGAAAACACTTACAATATATGACATTTAATAGGGCTGGACATTTCATGCAAATCTTCTCATAAGGAATCAATGGTCATAAAATGTCAAGCACTTGTTTTGGGAGAATAAGGAAAAAATTTCAAATTTTAGCCATTTGTTGGCAAATACAACAAACAGCACATTGATGAGGTGTTCTTATTTTTCCCTAGAAATAGGATTTCCGATTTTGAGACACTACTGTATTCTCTTGGAAAATTACAAGTACTGTATTTCAAAATGTCATTTGCTGAAAATTAATCCAGCATGATAAAATGTTTTCTTCTATTATTTGAATCCAGTTTTCTCCTTTGAAGTACATGTTTCCATGCTGCTTCTGTACTTCAGTGGGATTATAAAATGAAAAACTTAGACTACTATGCCAGCCATTTTTCATCCTAAGTATATCAATCGTTTATCTGTCCAAAGTTGTGATAATTTATTTATAATTTATTCTTGTATTAAAAGATACGCTGAATGTTCCATATTGCATGCACTTGAAAATTCACAGTGGAGAAACATACCAAACAACAAAAGACCTCTTGTCAGCTAAGCCAAGTAGGGGTTTTGTGTTCAGTTTACAGCCAACAGATATTTATGTTGGTGAGAGTTACCAGTTTGAATTGTCACAAGAAAACCTGATTTATGTTATACGTCTGCAAACAGCAGAGTTTGGATTTGGCATTTATTGCACACACACGCAGACACACACACACACATGCATGCATGCATGCATGCACACACACAAGCATGCACATACACACACTATTTATTGAACTTTGCTGAAAGTAAGACTGAACAGATAAAAATCCCAGGCTTATCTGGCCCATTGCTGTTTTTGCTGTTTGGTAGTTTGTTGTCTGACAAGTGATGAGCAGGAAAAACTTGTTGAAATATCTGCCTGTCATGGGAAACATAAAATACCTGCCTGTCATGGGAAACATAACATTCCAACAAATGCATGTTTTTTTTTTTTTTTGTTGTTTTTTTTGTATTTTCATTGAATACCTTATGCTCAAAGTGCAAAGAGGGCCTTTATGCCATATACAGTGGCTGCCAAGCTTGGCCTGCACTGTCCCTCAGTCTGATCCAGGCTAGTTTTGCAATATTTACAGTATCCATGGATTTTGTAAAGGGCAGTAAAGGCCTGGATCAAGCTGCCTAAATGTGCTGGTGAATTATGTCTTTGTTGCCTGTTTATGTAACAAGGGCCCTTTTCTCACAGTACATCACACATGTACAGTAGATATGGACAAAATATTAACTGGATGGACACAGTTCGGTTCACCATCCCAACTGCCCCAATACAAACATTTAAGACATGTTCCATTTGTCATACTGTTTCATAGTCTTGTGAATGGTCTTGGATGGTGTCAGTAATAAACATATGACTGTATACTGACCAGTATGTCACACTAGGAATACTGAAATTAAATGTGGGGGAAAAATGAAAGTTTGGTTGTAAATAAATCTATATTAGATCATGTCTATTCGTTTGTATTTTCACTTTCCTGTGGTTGCATCAGGTGACAACTGTTTACTCCATGTTGGGAGAAAACTTATGCCGAAGGTAAACAATGAAGTCCCAGATCAGCTGTCACTTCTGGTTAGAGTCTGCATTATTTATATGCACATACCATGCATTCATAGCTGCAGATAAGGCATTTTTTTCAACCAAAAATTTTTTTCCACAAAGAGTATTTGAGAACAATGCACAGGTAAATAAAAGCACCGCAAGCATAATACCCCGCCATAGGAATTATTTCTTTATGTATTAAAGTTATTGTTGCGAAAATGTCGGGAAAGAAAATGACGGAGGGACAGATAACAATCCTAAACTAGATCTTGATAATATCAATGGACAGATAACAATCCTAAACTAGATCTTGATAATATAGCAATAGCAAGTTTGGTTAAAAGGCCTTATTATTTACTCAAGTTATCATCCAGAAATGAAAATAAGGAGGTGTCTCGGGCAGATAACTCCATAAAACTTTGACGAAATTTGCTCATTAGCAATTCGAAACCTGATCTCCTTATTGTGAATACATATAGCAAGTTTGGTTAAAAATCCCTTGTTATTTACTAAAGTTATCATCCGGAAACGAAAATATGGGCGTGTCTCGGGCAAATAACTCCGTTAACATTTTACGAAATTTGCCCATTATCAAGCCCAAACCAGATCTCCTTAATGTCAATGTATATAGCAAGTTTGATGAAAATCCCTTGTTATTTACTCAAGTTATCATCCGGAAACAAAAATATGGGCGTGTCTCGGGCAGATAACTGTAAAAATTTGACGAAATTTGCCCATTAGCAATCCCAAACCAGATCTCCTTAATGTCAATGCATATAGCAATTTTGGTGAAAATCCCTTGTTATTTACTGAAGTTATAGTCCGGAAATGAAAACATGGGCGTGTCTCGGGCAGATAACTCCGTCAAAAATTGACGAAATTTGGCCATTAGCAATCCCAAACCAGATCTCTAGAATATCAATGCACATACCAAGTTTGGTGAAAATCCATTGATGTTTACTCAAGTTATCATCCGGAAATGAAAATATGGGCGTGTCTCGGGCAGATAACTCCGTCAAAAGTTGATGAAATTTGCCCATTAGCAATCCCAAACCAGATCTCTACAATATCAATGCACATACCAAGTTTGGTGAAAATCCATTGATGTTTACTCAAGTTATCATCCGGAAACAAAAAACGGACGGACGGACATACGACAGACGGACGGACTCACTGACGACCAACGTGAAACCATAATACCCCGCCACTATTGTGTGGCGGGGTATAAAAAGACAAATAATTCCTGTCAGACAAGATACTGTCAATCATAAGTATCTTCATTCGGAATAATGCATCTTTCCAAATGATCTGGAAAGGACAGTAGAGCTATGAAATAGTAGAATTTTACTTCCACAAGTAGTCATAGCTCCACATAAGGCACTTTCTTTTTCCAATTAAAAAGTATTCAATTTTTTTTTTATTTCTCCATGAAAACATAGGTTGTGGGTGCTCATTAGAAGTGCCTCACAGCCTCACAGAGGCACTTCTAATGATTACCCACACCATATGTTTTTGTGAAGAAACAAGAAAAATATCATGGTGCCCCCTCTTATCTGGAGCTATGTGACTCTGCAAGTACATGTAGTGAAGAAGACTGGTAAATGCCAGTTAGGTGTTTCTTTGAGGACTCTTGTAAGCTGTAGCATTCTGCAGGCAGGCTCTTACAAATCCATTGCTGGGCAGCAAGCAGGAATTTGGTCTTGGCAAGTAAAACTTCATTTTGCTTACCCAGTAATTTGTATAGAACCATATTTGCTTGAACCAAGTCCATTTCTATAATCAAGTGACTGTTTAAAAATTACTGTATTACTAGCAAAAAGTGCAAACCCTGGTCAGATGCTGTGTTCCGTGGTGTTTGATCTGGGTCTACACTGTTTGCTCATGCCCCTCTGTCCAACTAGAGCTGTCAGAGAATCTGACTAAAGCCCCGCTGCAGCTCTATCCAAGGAGAAATACATATAGTGTTGAAATATTTTGAATTCATCCTTACCAGGTAACACCACTGTTGGACATGGTAACATGGCATCCTAAAACCTATTAAGGGATTTTAATCTATGAGTTATGGGCCCTTGGCCCTGGATCCTGAATACATGATACATCAACCCACTGTCCATGCATGTACCACTTTTTCAAAGCCCCCAAGTGTGGTACAAGTTCCATCGAAGTAGGACCACAAACATAAAAGTTTGCAAAATGCATTTTTAATTTTTTTTGAAAACCTACCAAGTGACATAACTCAAAGAGTTAGGGCCCTTGGCCCCTATTCCAGTATACACGATACATCCAGTCATTGTCCATGTTGATACGAGCTTTCAGCTTTCTAGCTTTCATAGTTCCTTAGAAATCTGTTACAAAAATTTGAAAGAATGGCAAAATTTGAAAGAATGGCAAAATTTGAAAACATATGTAGGGACATAACTGCAAGATTTATGGACCCTTGGCCACCATTCTGCCATTACACCTTCCTTACCTCAGAGATCAAGTGTAGTATAAGTTTCATTGAACTAGGGCCGTAAACATAAAAGTTATTAAGCAAATTTTGCAGTCACGGAATCACGGAATGATGGAACCAGAATCATGGAAGGACATGGCAAATCCAGTATAGTCCCACTTTTTCAAAGTGGGGCTAATATGAAATAAATAGGTGTTACCTATGAAACGAGCTTAAGCATTATGTGCATTTTCTTTTTTTCTTTTATCTTTTTTTTCAGCAGGTATGCAAAGTCGCGGACCAGACAAAACCTGTTTAAATAGGTCCGAGACAAAGTGCACAACATTGAATTTTATGCATACATCACTTTAACCAGAGTTTCCTAGGAAACTTCGCTCTACTGGTTATTTTATTTTTTTTTTTTTTTTACATATTTAAAAAGTGAGGCAAGTGAAAAGATGTTAATTTGATACTAAATACTACTAATTAATTTCAGAATCCATTAGACTTTCCTTATTATACTCCATCTGAAAGAAAGCCCCTTATACTGACAGGTGAAGATTTGTTTGTTAAATGACGCATAGCTTGTCTTTTTCAGCATTATTTTTGTCAAGAAAGAACTGATCATTGAGTTTGAATGACAAGTTATCTAATAACTGAGCGATACTCCTGTTCATTTCCTTTTTTGAGGTATTTTTTGAATTGTGAAACTGCTTCTGATGATGTTATGTCACACCTGGAATAATTATTTACATCTTATCAATGATATGAAGGGTTGGTTTTGACAACAGGCTGTCAAATTTTTAAATGTTGCTAGATGTTGAAAGCCTAACCAATTCTGAAATTAGTATAGCTATATTACCCAGTCTGAAACACCTAAAATCTGCCATCGTGATATCCAAACTGGATGCCTTCAGGTTACAATGAAAGCATGTCCTAAAAACACCATTAATTTGACAGGCGTTTACAAAATGGCATGCAACCGGTGCGTCCATGTCGATCGGTCTGCCTTGGCTTTTGGGTTTGGGAGTGGGGCATAGTACTCTCCACCATGTCGTTACTGCTATCAAATATGCCATACAATGTATCTCGGTTTCTAGGTATTATCTTTATAGATGCTTATGATGTTTATCAATAACATGAGCTACAACACAATTTGACAAGCAAATCATTGTGCAGCATGTGTGTACAGACGAAAGTTGCTAAAGTACGAACGATCAGCTGATCGCCAGTCAGCTGAAACTCGGACCCATCAATACACCGCATATCCTACCTTTATCATGTTATCAGCAATAAATTCTTCCCTATGCATAATTCCTGTTATGTGCTGTAGCCGAGGCTAGGAATGTAATCCATTTTTTACAGCAATTCTTCAGTATTTACCCTTAAATACACGAAAATGTTGTTTAATGCGAGAGAAATCTCAGATTAAAAATGGCGGCTAAAACGCAGCTCAGTCTTGCCGTGTCATCCGGATCAATGACATAAAAATGTATCCTTCTGTTTCACTGGCTATATGATTCTTTACAGCCAATGAGATTGCTTGCAGCAGCTGACTGGCTTTCCATGTTTGCAGCGGAGCATATCTGATCATTATATTTTTCGGAAACCAGGCCAATGGCTCTGGCCTTATTAGCATTGGTTTTTCGGGTTCAACATTAAGCCGATACACTCCGCTGTAGATATGGGAAACCAGTCACCTGCCACATGCAAACTCTTCTGCATAGTATGTGAGAGACTCATGATACCTATAGTATGAGCTTACGTTTCGTAACCTGTTTTGCAGGTGACGACCTGCTTTGCAGGTCGCTTAAGCTCGTTATAATTACTTAGGGTACAGATAAAGTACCAAGAAAATGATCACTGATGACTTAAAGATATTTTCAAGGATCAAATGGATGAAATTCTAATCTGACAGGCCCTGCTGCAGGCAAAAATATAGCAAATAGTGAGCAAAGCTCACATACCCCCGGCCATAGCTATCAGAGGTATGCTGAACCACAATTTTGTAGATGCAAATTTTCCTAAGTATTGCATAGGTGAGACGGGCAAAAAAAGAAAGAAAAACAAATCTCACCATCTTGGTTTTCTCTTACACAAGATACTTCACCATTGTGAGGGCGTATGACAAGCATGAGGATGCCTATTCTCTTTTACACAATACAACTAGCCATACCCAATATTTATACAAAATTTCAAAAGCCTAGGTGAAGTAGTTGCTGAGAAATCGAAGAAAAATTTTACTTGAGAAAAAGAAAAATGGACAAATAAAGGGAATAATAACCATGAGAATGCTGAATCTTTCTTACACAATATAAGTAGTTATACGCAATGTTTGTACAAAATTTCAAAATCCTAGGTGCAGTAGTTCCTGAGTAATCTTTGGCACAGATTTCCCTATGCATTACACTGGAGTGAGAGGAAAAAGGTAACAAGAGGCCCACGGGCCACAACTCGCTCACCTGAGTGAAACCGCCACTGCAGATATGCAGATGGCATGCAACATTTTTCCAATACTCTTATGACAAGACAATGGCTTAAACAGTTTTTTAAATATCTTGCTTACAAGGTTAAAATGCTGAAATTTTCTAAACGTTACAAGTAAAGTAAGTCACCCCCAATGCCTCCTACCAACTTTTGAGTCAACTGGCATTTCGGTGCAGTAGAAGAAGCAAAAAATAGATTTTCAAGATGGCTGCCATATTGGATTTCCGATCGGAATGATTATAGCTATTTTCTGATCTACAAGTCACCCTGATGCTTCCTACTAAGTTTCAAGTCAATTGACTTTTAGTTTTAAGAGAAGAAGCGAAAAATAGATTTTCAAGATGGCTGTCATGGAGGCCATCTTGGATTTCTAATTGGCACGATTTGAGCTATTTTTTATGTACAAGTCATCCCGATGCTTCCTAGCAAGTTTGGAGTCAATTGGCCTTTCGGTTCAGGAGAAGAAGCGAAAAGTAGCTTTTCAAGATGGCTGCCATGGTGGCCATCTTGGATTTCTAATCAGCACAATTTTAGCTATTTTTGATTTATAAGTCACCCCAATGCTTCCTAACCAGTTTGGAGTCAACTGGCTTTTGGGTTTCGGAGTAGAAGCGAAAAATAGATTTTCAAGATGGCTGCCATGGTGGCCATCTTGGAATTTGGACTGACACGATTTTAGCTATATTTGATCTACAAGTCACCCTGATGCTTCCTAGCAAGTTTGGAGTCAATTGGCCGTTCGGTTCAGGAGAAGAAGCGAAAAAGATTTTCAAGATGGCGGCCATGGCGGCCATCTTGGATTTCCGATCGGAACGATTTTAGCTATTTTTTTTATCTACATTTCACCCTGATGCTTCCTACCAAGTATCGAGTCAATTGGCCCTGGGGTGTAGGAAGAGTAGGCCTTTTAAGCAATTGTTCACGCCGCATGACCCATGATGGACGACGGACATTGACTGACCACAATAGCTCACCATGCGCACTTCATGCTCAGGTGAGCTAAAAATCTGAGCAAATTTGGCTCAGTGGCTTCAGAGAAGTCGTCAAATTCTCAACAATTTTCCCATATAAATGTTATGGGGCTCATACAAATGCATGGGGAAGCAAACTTGACCTTGCCGTAAAAAGGTCAAATGTCAACGTACGATAATCTTTTCAGCAATTTTGGTAGATCTCCTGTCCCTGATGATTTGTGCACAGATTTAGCCCCAAGGCATCCTCAGTTCTGAAGAAGAAGATTTTTAAAGGGTCTTACCATATATGGGCATGGTGGCCATCTTGGTCGCCCTACCGCGACCATTTTAGCAATCTTTCGTTCCCCTGACTTAAGAAGGCACAATATGAAATGTGAGCAAATTTGGCTCAGTGGCTTCAGAGAAGAAGAAATATAAAATTCTTAACAATTTTCCTATTCAAATGTATGGGGCTCATACAAATGCATAGGGAAGCAAACTTGATCCTGCCGTAAAAAGGTCAAATGTCAACGTACGACAATTCTTTTGGCAACTTTGGTAGACCTCTCCTTCCCGATGATTTGTGCAAAGATTCAGCCCCAAGGCATTCTCGGTTCTGGAGAAGAAGATTTTTAAAGGTTTTTACCATATATGGGCATGGCGGCCATCTTGGTCAACGGACCATGACAATTTTAGCAATCTTTCGTTCCCCCACCCTAAGGTGGCTCCATATGAAATTTGAACAAAATTAGCTCAGAGGCTTCAGAGGAGAAGTCGTTTGGAACTCTTAACAATTTTCCCATTCAAATGTATAGAGCTCATACAAATGCATAGGGAAGCGAACTTGACCTTGCCGTAAAAAGGTCAAACGTCAACGTACGACAATTCTTTTAGCAACTTTGGTTGACCTCTTGTCCCCGATGATTCGTGCAAAGATTCAGCCCCAAGGCATCCTCGGTTATGGAGAAGAAGATTTTTAAAGGTTTTTACCATATATGGGCATGGCGGCCATCTTGGTCAACGGACCGCGACAATTTTAGCAATCTTTTGTTTCCCCACCCTAAGGTGGCTCCATATGAAATTTGAACAAAATTAGCTCAGAGGCTTCTGAGGAGAAGTCGTTTGAAACTCTTAACAATTTTCCCATTCAAATGTATAGAGCTCATATAAATGCATATGGAAGCGAACTTGACCTTGCCGTAAAAAGGTCAAACGTCAACGTACGACAATTCTTTTAGCAATTTTGGTTGACCTCCCGTCCCCGATGATTCATGCAAAGATTCAGCCCCAAGGCATCCTGGGTTATGGAGAAGAAGATTTTTAAAGGTTTTTACCATATATGGGCATGGCGGCCATCTTAGTCGACGGACCGCGACCATTTTAGCAATCTTTCGTTCCCCCACCCTAAGGAGGCTCCATATGAAATTTGAGCAAAATTGGCTCAGCGGCTTCAGAGGAGAAGTCGTTTGAAAATGTTAACGGACGGACGGACGCACGGACGGACGCACGGACGGACGACGGACGAAAAGTGATCACAATAGCTCATCCTGAGCAGAGCTCAGGTGAGCTAAAAAGAAGGCAAAAGAATTTTAGCATCATGGTTTTCTTTTACACAATATACTTCAAGCCTCTAAGTGTATACAAAATTTGAAGACTGGCTATCTTAGTAGCTGGGAAATCTGTGACGAAAAATTCATATTGGAGAAAAAGAAAAATGGACAAATAAAGGATATGATAAGCATCAGGATGCTGATTCTCTTACATAATACAACTAGTCATACCCAATATTTTTTACGAAATTTCAAAATCCTAGGTGAAGTATATTTTTGAGATATCTTTGATGAAATATTTTATAGGAGAAAAAGAAAAATGGACAAAGGGAATGATAACATGAGGATGCTGATACTTTCTTACACAATACAAGTGGTTGTATCCAATGTTTGTACTAAATTTCGAAATGCTAGGTGCAATAGTTCCTGAGAAATCTTTGACACAAATTTCCCTGAGCATTACACTGGAGTGAGAGATTGAAAAAAAAGGAAAAACAGTAAAAAGAAGTCAAAAGAAATTTCAACATTGAAGTTTTCTTTTACACAAGATATTTCGACCGTCTGTAGGTGTATACAAAATTTGAAGACTTTGGCTCTCTTAGGAGCTGAGAAATCTGTGATAAAAATTATTATTGGAGAAAAAGAAAAAATGACAAAGGGGATGATAAGCGTGAGGACGCTGATACTCTCTTGCACGATACAAGAAGTTTTACCCAATGTTTATACGAAATTTCAAAATCCTAGGTACAGTACTTCCTGAGATATCTTTGACGAAAAATTTTATTGGAGAATAAGAAAAATGGACAAATAAAGGGAATGACAAGCATGAACATGCTGATTCTGTCTTACACAATACAAGTCATACCCACTTATTGTACCAAATTTCAAAATCCTAGGTGCAGTACCGGGTAGTTACCGAGAAATCCTTGATGAAAAAAAAAGTTTACACACAGACAGACAGACACAAAGACAAAGATTGTTACGGAAAAGACGAAAACTATATACCCACTTGTACTTCGTATGCTGGGGGTATAATAAGCAGATGAATGACATTTTCTTCATAAATAAGAAAAACACCTAACAGCAGTATGGATGGGTTTTTTAAATAACGAAGAAAGTGAGAGTTGTCTGTCTTGCACATGAAACACTTAGTGGTCCTCCTCTTCATCCCTACCAAATATGAAAGCAATCCACTGAAGAATAAAGGTAACATATAGCTTTGAAAAAAGGTTAACCAAAAGGTTAACCTGGGATGCCGACAGCCCGGACATTGCTATTTTAAAGGATAGATTTTTTGAAAACTCCGTCCAAAAATTAGGTATGACTTTGGAATGTCTGAAAAATAAGTCAAAACTGTTGTCTGCTACTTTTTTTACAGTCAGCAGTATAAATTTTACTTGACAATGAACAATTAGTAGACATTTGTTTGGCTGTTTTATTATTGTCCTTAGTCTGCCATGATGTTTGAGGAAATGTTTGCATCATCTTGCCTAACATTCTGTCATCATCATCTAGTTAAATGGCAAATTCCTGTTTTAAAGGTTCTGTTCTGTGTTGTGCGGAAGCTTGTTTACCAGAGCCTGGAATCTGATCCTTGTTCTGAAATGATATCACATTTTATGACTCCTATCAACTCTTGAAAATTATTTGCATCAAAGTGGTTTGTTTCTATCATTTATTTATTTACTTATTTTTTTTTTTTTTTTTTTTTGATTTGGGTTTTACTGCCCTTTCAAAAATATTTCACTTATCATTATCAAAGTTGGGCAAAAACCGGAAAACCCGGGGAAAAACCACCTGACTATCCATAAGCAGAACTTGGCTTTCCCACATGTGACCTGAGCGAGGCTTAAACCACGGTAAGAAACCTAATGGATTAAGAGTCGGCTCTCTTATCCACTAGGCTATGGGGGTTCACTGCTACATTGGTCTGATGGAACATGGTTGGTATCAGGAAAAAATGAAAAGGAAGAGCAAGAAAAAGATTTAAGATAGACAGAAAGGTCCTCTTCAGCCTCGGTGGCTCAGTTGGATGCGCCGTCCGACTGGAGACCAGGAGGTTGCGGGTTCAACCCCCGCCGAGGTCGGCAACATTCTTTCGTGGAGATTGATCATGAAATATTTTCTACGGTCATTCTCTCCCTTCCGCTGATTCAAGAAGGGCAGTTATCAGTTTCTGGCGAAAGAATATGCACAATACTGGTTAACCGCTTAGAGGACTAAGCCTGCCCAGTAAACGTGTGGTTAGGTAAATTGACCGCGCTCGACATGACCCCATTGGGTTGACTGAGCCGTAAAACCTCAACACAAACAAATCTTCTACAATAGGTAAACAGTGCAAAACCCAAACATTACAACAAGTGAAAATTGAGCCATGGGGTCAAGCAAGGCTTGAGAATTCATGGGGTTGTGTTATAAGCAGCTGGACAATTCTGTGGTAGGCTTTAGGTGATTGTAGGTGTTATAATTAATCAGAAAGGGAGCTAAATGCTAGAGTTGATATAAAAAGACCATGAAAAATGGTCCAGTGTCATCAAATGATATCACACTGTTCGAGTCTATGTTAGGAAAAGAGTATGCCTGGTAAGATGACTGAAGGTGTAATAGTTATTCATAAATGTCAATGATTTGACAGATGTTCAAATGGAAGGACGGACAGACAGACTGAAATCTGGTTGCCTATATATGCAACAATAATGGTACCAACTGGTCGTTGCATCCCTTTAAATATAGCAAATAGTGAGCAAAGCTCACATACCCCCAGCCATAGCTATCAGAGGTATAGTGAACTAACTAAGTTTGTATATGCAAATTTCCCTCACTATTGCATGGGAGAGATGGGCAACAGAAAAAAAATCTCAGCAGCTTGGTTTTCTCTTACACAACATGCTTCACCATTGTCAGGGTGTATACAAAATTTGAAGACTGGCTCTTACAGCAGATGAAAAATCTGTGATTTATGAGAAAGAAAGAAAAATGGACTATTTAGAGAATGTTAAGCATGAGGATGCTCATTCTCTACACAGTACAACTAGTCATATCCAATGTTTGTACCAAATTTCAAACTCCTAGCTGCAGTAGTTCCTGAGAACTCTTTTGACAAAAAATTTTATTTGAGAAAAAGAAAAATGGACAAATAAAGGGGATGATAAGCACAAGGGTGCTGATTCTCTCTTACACGATACAACAAGTCATACCCAATGTCTGTACAAAATTTCAAAATCCTAGGTGTAGTAGTTCCTGAGAAATCTTTGACAAACAAGAGGGCCATGATGGCCCTGTATCGCTCACCTGAATATCATAGCACTTAAAGAACCTGACCTAGAAATGATGACGGGAAACGTTCTGACCGAGATTCATGATGATTCTATTAATAAGTAAGACAATTTAGCATGCCTAATGGACTATGGAATATAGGTCAAGGTCAAATATGGATGACTGTACATGTACTCGAGAGGCCATGCTAAGATGTATGCATGTGCTAAGTATTACTGGCTGTTGGACCAATAGTTACTAAGAAACTGATTTAAATGCAAAAACTTAATAAAGTCAGTGTACAGTGAAATATAGGTTGAGGTCAAATAAGGATGACTGCGTTCAAGAGGCCATGCTGAAATGTATGCAAGTGCCAAGTATTACTGCTGTAGGAGCAGTCTTTACTGAGAAACTGACTTAAATAGAAAAACTTAAGAAAGTCACTGGACAATGAAATATAGGTCATAAGTGACCCAGTTCCAAACCTGAACTAGAAATCATCAAGACAAACATTTTGTGCTAGATTCATGATAATCACTTAAAAATGTGAACTCGAGTGTTAACAAGGTTTTTCTTTAATTTGGTCTTGTGACCTAATTGTACCCCAAGTGACCCACTTTCAAACTTGACCTAGAAATCATCAAGACAACATTTTGAGTAAGATTCATGATCACTTCAATAATGGGACCTCTGAGTGTTAACAATGTTTTCCTTTAATTTAACCCTGTGACCTAGTTTTTGACCCCAAATGACAAAGTTTCCTAGTCAACCTAGAAATCATCAAGATGAACATTCAGAGCAAGATTCATGATAATTACTTCAAAAATGAGACCTCTAGAGTATTTAC
Source organism: Anodontia alba (assembly GCA_964016985.1). Lineage (NCBI taxonomy): Eukaryota > Metazoa > Mollusca > Bivalvia > Lucinida > Lucinidae > Anodontia > Anodontia alba. Next base: position 74,390,650 of record OZ024831.1, read on the forward strand.
AAGTTTTTTCTTTGATTTGGCTCGGTGACCTTGTTTTCAAGTTGACCTAGAATTCATGAAGGCAAAAAATTTTGAGCAAGATTCATGATGATTATATAAATAAGATATCATAAAGGCAAACATTCTGATAAAGTTTCATGAAGATTGAAGAAAAGCTGTGGCCGCCAGACAGTGAAAAAGGTTTCAAAGAAATCTGACCTAATAACCTAGTTTTTGACCCGGTGTACCCGTTTATCTTGCACCCTGGGCAGCTTGCCCCCCCGGGGGTGAAGCTGCTTCTGGGCAGCTTGCCCCCCGGGGGTGAAGATACCCCGAGGTATCTTGCCCCCCAACCTGGGCAGCTTGCCCCCAATGGGTGAAGGTGTCTCTGGGCAGCTTGCCCCCCGGGGGTGAAGATACCCTAGCCTGGGCAGCTTGCCCCCCACCCCCAGAAAGTCTGACAGAACTTAATGCAGAAAGATTTTACTTGTTCAAAACAAAAATCCTTATAATAGAAACATGGGAAAACTGATTTTTACATGTATGTGCATATGCATCTTTTTCCTGATAGGAGGAAACTGAGGGCCAGAATATAGTGGCCTTAGAAGTTTGCACCTATGCCAGAAAACCTGGCAGACTCCATTCTAAAAGATAGTTTATCACTTAATAGACTATCCTATTGAACAATCATTTGAATATTCATAATATTAACTATTAACCATTTTTCTCTAAACAGGAAGGGGTGGGGGGTAAGATACCATGGCCTGGGCAGCTTGCCCCCCAGGGGGTGAAGATACCCTGGCTTGGGCAGCTTGACCCCTGCCTCAAGAAAATCTTACACAACTTAATTCAGTAAGATACTGTGGCCCGGGGAGCTTGCCCCCCCTCCCCCCCCCCCCCTGGGGGTGAAGATACCCTGGCTTGGGCAGCTTGACCCCCGCCTCAAGAAAATCTTACACAACTTAATTCAGTAAGTTTTTTCTTCTTTTAAATAAAAATCCTTATAATAGAAACATAGCTAAACTGATTTTTTATGTACATATGCATTTTTTACTGGATAGGAGGAAATGGAGAGCCTTACAAGCTTGCACCTATGCCAGAAAACCTGACAGACTCCATTCAAAAAGACAATTGATCACTTAATAGACTTTCCTGTTGAACAGTCATTTGAATATTCATAATATTGACCATTAACCATTTTTCTCTAAACAGGAAGGGGTGGGGGGTAAGACCTTGGCCTGGGCAGCTTGCCCCCCGAAGGTGAAGATACCCTGGCTTGGGCAGCTTGACCCCTGCCTCAAGAAAATCTTACACAACTTAATTCAGTAAGTTTTTTCTTCTTTTAAATAAAAATCCTTATAACAGAAACATAGCAAAACTGATTTTTTATGTACATATGCATCTTTTATTGGATAGGAGGCAATTGAGAGCTTGCAACTATGCCAGAAAAACTGACAGACTCCATTCAAAAAGATAATTTATCACTTATTAGACTTTCTTATTGAACAGTCATTTGAATATTCATAATATCGACCATTAACCATTTTTATCTAAACAGGAAGGGGTGGCGGGTAAGTTTGTTTGTGTTGAGGTTTTACGGCCCAGTCAACCCAATGGGGTCATGTCGAGCGCGGTCAGTTTACCTAACCACACGTTTACTGGGCAGGCTTAGTCCTCTAAGCGGTTAACCAGTATTGTGCACATTCTTTCGCCAGAAACTTCTTGAATCAGCGGAAGGGAGAGAATGACCGTAGAAAATATTTCATGATCAATCTCCACGAAAGAATGTTGCCGACCTCAGCGGGGGTTGAACCCGCGACCTCCTGGTCTCCAGTCGGACGGCACATCCAACTGAGCCACCAAGGCCGGCAGGGTGGCGGGTAAGATACCGTGGCCTGGACAGCTTGCTCCCCTCCCCCCCCCCCCCACCCCGGGGGTGAGATACCCTGGCTTGGGCAGCTTGACCCCCATCTCAAGAAAATCTTACACAACTTAATTCAGTAAGTTTTTTTCTTCTTTTAAATAAAAATCCTTATAACAGAAACATAGCAAAACTGATTTTTTATGTACATATGCATCTTTTATTGGATAGGAGGCAATTGAGAGCTTGCAACTATGCCAGAAAACCTGACAGACTCCATTCAAAAAGATAATTTATCACTGAATAGACTTTCTTATTGAACAGTCATTTGAATATTCATAATATTGACCATTAACCATTTTTATCTAAACAGGAAGGGGTGGCGGGTAAGTTTGTTTGTGTTGAGGTTTTACGGCCCAGTCAACCCAATGGGGTCATGTCGAGCGCGGTCAGTTTACCTAACCACACGTTTACTGGGCAGGCTTAGTCCTCTAAGCGGTTAACCAGTATTGTGCACATTCTTTCACCAGAAACTGACAACTGCCCTTCTTGAATCAGCGGAAGGGAGAGAAAGACCGTAGAAAATATTTCATGATCAATCTCCATGAAAGAATGTTGCCGACCTCGGCGGGGGTTGAACCCGCGACCTCCTGGTCTCCAGTCGGACGGCGCAGCCAACTGAGCCACCAAGGCCGGCAGGGTGGCGGGTAAGATACCGTGGCCTGGACAGCGTGCCCCCCTCCCCCCCCCCCACCCACCCCGGGGGTGAGATACCCTGGCTTGGGCAGCTTGTCCCCCATCTCAAGAAAATCTTACACAACTTAATTCAGTAAGTTTTTTCTGTTTTTAAATAAAAATCTTTATAACAGAAACATGGCAAAACTGAATTTTTATGTACATATGCATCTTTTACTGGTTAGGTGGAAATTGAGAGCCTTAGAAGCTTGCACCTATGCTATTTTTCTCCGAATGTAGAGGAGAGGGGCATGTGATACAGAAAAAAAACAAGAGGACCATGATGGTCCTATATCATTCACCTGAGCAAACAGATTTGCATACTTACTGTTGAAATTTCAGCCAAGTTCACTACTCTAAGATTTATGTATAAATTTTATAGCCTTGCCCCCCCATCCCCAAAGCCATGTTTTTTCTTTTTAACGCATCATGGCAACTTGACTTAATCTTGGTCACCAAAGGAACATTTCTGCCAAGTTATATTGAAATTGGTCGAGTGGTTTCTGACAAAAAGATTTTTAAAGTGTTTTATATCGTTATATAGCCCTATCCCCTAACAGCCATTTTTTTTTTTTTTTTTTTTTTTTTTTTCTGACAAATCATGACAGCTTAAACAAACTTGGTAGAGAGTAACCAAAGGAACATTCCTGCCAAGTTAAACTGAAATCGGTTCAGTGGTTTCTGACAAGAAGATTTTTAAAGTTTTCTGTTTAGAGCTATAGGGAAAATAAGCCCCACCCCCAAGCAGCCATGTTTTTTGACAAATCAGGATTGCTTGAACATTCTTGGTAGAGGGTCACCAAAGCATTATTAAAATCAGTCAGGAGGTATCTGACGAAGAATTTTAAAGTTTTCTATACAGATATATACGGAAAATAAGCACCGCCCCCTGGGGGCCATGTTTTTTGATGTATCATGAAGACTTGAACAATCTTGGTAGAGGGTCACCAAAGCAACATTCCTGCCAAGTTACATTGAATTCGGTCCAACAGTTTCTTACGAGACGATTTTTAAAGTTTTTTTATATAGATATATAGGGAAAATAAGCCCCGCCACCTAGCAGCCATGTTTTTTGATGAATCAAGACAGCTTGAACAACCTTGGTAGATGGTCACCAACGAAACATTCCTGCCAAGTAATATTGAAATGGGTCCATTGGTTTCTGACAAGAAGATTTTTTAGTTTTCTATATAGATATATATGGAAAATAAGCCCCACCCGCTAGCAGCCACGTTTTTTGACAAATCATGATTGAACAATCTTGGTAGAAGGTCACCAAGGAAACATTTTTGACAAGTTATAATGAAATCGGTGCTGTGGTTTCTCACAAGAAGATTTTTAAAGTTTTCTATATAGATATATAAGTAAAATAAGCCCCGCCTCCTGGCGGCCATGACGAATCATGCGGCTTGAACAACCTTGAAAGAGGGTTACATAAGAAACATTTCTGCAATGTTATATTGAAATCAGTCCAGTGGTTTCTGACAAGAAGATCATTAAAGGTTTCTATACAGTATTTAGGGAAAATAAACCCAGCCCTCTAGCAGCCATGTTTTTTGACAAATCACGACAGCTTGAACAATCTTGGTAAAGGGTCACCAAGGAAACATTTCTGCCAAGTTATATTGAAATCAGTCCAGTGGTTTCTGACAAGAAGATTTTTTCAAGCTTTCTATATAGATATATAGGGAAAATAAGCCCCACCCCCTAGCAGCCATGTTTTTTGACAAACCATGACGGCTTGAACAATCTTGGTAAAGGGTCACCAAGGAAACATTTCTGCCAAGTTATATTGAAATTGGTCCTGTGGTTTCTGGCAAGAAGGTTTTTTTCAAGTTTTCTATATAGATATAAAGGGAAAATAAGCTCCACCCCTAGCGGCCATGTTATTTGACGAATCACGATTACTTGAACAATCTTGGTAGAGTGTCACCAAGGAAACATTTTTGCCAAGTTATAATGAAATCGGTCCAGTGGTTTCTGACAAGAAGATTTTTCAAGTTTTCTATAAAGATATATAGGGAAAATAAGCCCCGCCCCTTGGCGGCTATGTTTTTTGACAAATCCAAATGGCTTGAACAATCTTGGTACAGAATCACCAAAGGAACATTTCTGCAAAATTATGTTGCAATCGGTCCAGTGGTTCTGACAAGAAGATTTTTTAAGTTTTCTATATAGATACATAGGGAAAACAAGCCCCGCCCCCTGGCGGCCATGTTTTTTGACAAATCCAAGTGGCTTGAATAATCTTGGTAGAGGATCACCAAAGGAACATTTCTGCAAAATTATATGGAAATCGGTTCAGTGGTTTCTGACAAGAAGATTTTTTAAGTTTTCTATATAGATATATAGGGAAAAAAAGCCCTGCCCCCTGGCGGCCATGTTTTTTGACGACTCCAAATGGCTTGAACAATCTTGGTAGATGATCACCAAAGGAACATTTCTGCAAAATTATATGGAAATCAGTCAAGTGGTTTCTGACAAGAAGATTTTTTAAGTTTTCTATATAGATATATAGGGAAAAGAAGCCCCGCCCACTGGCGGCCATTTCTTTTGACGAATCCAAATGGCTTGAACAATCTTGGTAGAGGATCACCAAAGGAACATTTCTGCAAAATTATATGGAAATCGGTTCAGTGGTTTCTGACAAGAAGATTTTTTAAGTTTTCTATATAGATATATAGGGAAAAAAAGCCCTGCCCCCTGGCGGCCATGTTTTTTGACGACTCCAAATGGTTGAACAATCTTGGTAGATGATCACCAAAGGAACATTTCTGCAAAATTATATGGAAATCGGTTCAGTGGTTTCTGACAAGAAGATTTTTTTAGTTTTCTATATAGATATATAGGGAAAAGAAGCCCCGCCCACTGGCGGCCATTTTTTTTGAGGAATCCAAATGGCTTGAACAATCTTGGTGGAGGATCACCAAAGGAACATTTCTACAAAATTATATTGAAATCGGTCCAGTAGTTTCTGCCAAGAAGATTTTTTAAGTTTTCTATATAGATATAAAGGGAAAATAAGCCCCGCGCCCTGGCGGCCATGTTTTTTGACGAATCCAAATGGCTTGAACAATCTTGGTAGAGGATCACCACAGGAACATTTCTGCAAAATTTTATGGAAATTGGTCCAGTGGTTTCTGACAAGAAGATTTTTTAAGTTTTCTATATAGATATATAGATATATAGGGAAAATAACCCCCGTCCCTGGCGACCATTTTTTTTGACAAATCCAAATGGCTTGAACAATCTTGGTAGAGGGTCACCAAAGGAACATATCTGCAAAATTATATGGAAATCGGTCCAGTAGTTTCTGACAAGAAGACTTTTTTAAGTTTTTAGTTATAAAAATTTATTTTTAGCTCCAGTGACCTAGATATGCAATGGGCCGGAACCATTTGAACAACTTTGAAAGAGAACCACCCAAGGATCATTCCTGTGAAGTTTGGTCAAATTCCAATCAGTGGTTTAGGAGGAGATGTTGTTTAAAGATTGTGAACGGATGGACATACGGACAATGACGACGACGACGGACGGTGAGTGATCACAATAGCTCACCTTGAGCCTTCGGCTCAGGTGAGCTAAAAAGAGATACAGTTTCGAGTCAACTGGCCTTTGGGTTCGGGAGAAGTAGTTCAAAATAGATTTTTTAGATGGTAGAGATGGCGGCCATCTTGGATTTCTGAGCGGAACAATTTTAGCAATTTTTGATTAACAAGTTGTCCTGATACTTCCTACCAAGTTTCAAGCCTATTGGCATTTCAGGTCAGGAGAAGAAGTTCAAAATAGAGTTTCAAGATAACAGCCATCTTGGATTTCTGATTGGAACAATTTTAGCTATTTTTGATCTACAAGTCACCCTGGTATTTCCTAGCAAGTTTCGAATCAGTTGACCGTTCAGTTCAGGAGAAGAAGTTCAAAACAGATTTTCAAGATGGCCACCATCGCAGCCATTTTAGATTTCCAATCAGAACGATTTCAGCTATTTCTGATCTACAAGTAAATGCCCAGATACTTCTTACCAAGTTTCAAGTCAAATGGCCTTTCGGTTCTAGAAAAGAGTTTCAAAATACAGGTGCATCCCGTTATCTCGAACTTGCTTATCTCAAAAGCACCACTTATGTCGAATTGATCTTCCATTCCCGAACAGTTTCCCTATATTTTATTGCATTTCGACCCCATTTGTGTCGAACTCTGTTAACATGAAGACTTTGCTATTTCGAAGTGACTTTCTATTCCCGAAAAGCAGTTTTACATTATTTTACCATCGCTTGTGTCGAAGTCAAAATTTGTCGGCCAAAGAGGCACCATACTTTGTTTGTCAATCACTTACGGCCAAGTAATTTCCTTACTTCTGCGATACAAAAGTCTAACAATTTGGTTGACAAAGTAATTTACCTTTACGAATAATAGCATTTAATTGAGCTCACATTAATCCATTATTGTGAATGATGTCCGATTAAAGCATATAAACGATGCCGACATATTGCTTGGTAGGAAGCATGGGGTGACTGGTAGATCAAAAGTAGCTAAAATCGTTCTGATTGGAAATTGATCTATCATCCCAAGTACAACTTTTCTGGAGTAAATAGTCTTCATGACGAAGCAAATTTGCTGGACCATCAAATATAGGTCCTTGACCTACATATACCTGAGAAGTTAATCCGATGGTCACATTGATCCATTGTACCAACTCTGATGTTAATCCATTAAATAATCTAAAACATATTAAGCAAAATCACTAGACCATGAAATATAGGTCATACTGATTTATATTTACTTTGAGGTCAAAGTTTAGGTCACACTGTGTCATTACATGTAAATAGGACACTTAGATATCAGATAGTGGGAGATATAAGACAAAATCTATGGAATATAGGTCACATAATCCCAAAATATGATAGTAATACATCAAATTGTCTTCAAGATGTAACATAAAATCACTGGACCATGAAATATAGGTCACAGTGACCTACATTTACTTTAAGGTCAACTGTTGGATCATACTGTTTCATAATCCCAAATAATGATGTTCATACATCAAATAACATTCAAGATATAAGGCAAAATTACTGGACCATGAAATATAGGTCAAGGTGACCTACATTTGTTATGATGTCAATCATGGTGTCACACAGAACCAATATTCCTAGTATCACATTAATCCATGAAATAGTCTTCAAGACATAAGGCAAAATCGCTGGAGCATGAAAATAAAGTCACAATGACTTAGACCTTATTACACTGAATGTTGATGTGATAAACATGTCTGATGCCCATCCTTCTTTATTAAGAAGTTGTTTGTATAAACAAACTGCAACATACTACTTTGTTGAGGCATTAATCCATGAAATAGTCTTCAGAATCAATATTCCTAGTATCACATTAATCCATGAAATAGTCTTCAAGATATAAGGCAAAATCACTGAAGCATGAAAATAGGGTCACAATGACCTTGACCTTATTACACTGAATGTTGATGTGATAAACATATCTGATGCCCATCCTTCTTTATTAAGAAGTTGTTTGTATAAACAAACTGCAATATATTACTTTATTGGGGTGTCCTAGATTTTGACCTCTAGCCCCACCCTGGGGCATGACCCAGGGGTTCATAGATGTCATGTGAATATGTCTGTCCTTCTGTCTGTCCGAGCAGACGCCCAGTACATTCTGAGGTTAAGGTTTCTGTAGAATATCACATTATGAGGTTGATAGCTATTTATTCCGTCATTGTGGGGTTAAATTTGCTTTGTGGGGTTAAAAAAAATGGTGTTGTAGGGTTAAAAAAAGATCAAAGAAAGATCAAAGGGATAACATAACATCCGTCCTGTAAGTACAGACAGACGAACAGACAGATGGAACCGATGAAAACTATATACCCCTTCGGCATACTTCTTATGCCGGGGGTATAAAAAAAAAATGGACAAACAAGAGGGCCCTGTAACGCTCACCTGAGCATCATAGCACTTTGAGAACCTGATCTAGAAATGATCAAGGCAAACATTCTGATCAAAATTCAAAATGATTATATTAACAAGTAAGACAATGTAGCATGTCTAATGGACTGTGAAATAAAGATCAAGGTCAAATATGGATGACTGCACTCAAGAGGCCAGGCTAAGATGAATGTGTGTACTAAGTATCACTGGCTGTAGGAGTAACAGTTACTGAGAAACTGACCTAAACACAAACACTTCACAAGTACCAAATATCACTCTGTAGGACCAATAATTACTGAGAAACTGACCTAAACGGAAACACTTAAGAAAGTCACTGGATAGAAAAATATACATCACCTTGAAATCATCAAGACAAACATTTTGAGCAAGATTCATGATGATCACTTCAAAAATGTGACCTCTAGAGCATCAACAAGGTTTTCCTTTGATTTGGCCAGGTGACCTAGTTTCTGATATCAAGTGACCCAGTTTTAAACTAGACCTAGAAATCATCAAGACGAACATTTTGAGCAATATTTATGATGATTATTTAAAAAATGTGACAAACATTTTGAGCAAGATTCATGATGATTGCGTCAAAAATGTGACCACTAGAGTGTTAACAAAATTTTCTGCTGATTTGGCCTGGTGACCTAGTTTTTGACCCCAAGTGACCCAGTTTCGAACTTGACCTAGAACTCATCAAGACAAACATTTTGAGCAAGATTCATGATGATTGCTTCAAAAATGTGACCGCTAGAGTGTTAACAAGGTTTTGCTTTGATTTGGCCTGATGACCTAGTTTTTGACCCCAGGTGACCCAGTTTCAAACTTGACCTAGAAATCATCAAGACAAACAAGTTTAGCAAGATTCATGATACTTGCTTGAAAACTGTGACCACTAGAGTGTTAACAAGGTTTTCCGCTGATTTGGCTAGGTGACCTAGTTTTTGGACCCCAGGTGACCCAGTTTCGAACCTGATCTAGAAATCATCAAGACAAACATTTTGAGCAAGATTCATGATAATTGCTTAAAAAATGTGACCACTAAAGTGTTAACAAAGTTTTCTGCTGATTTGGCCCAGTGACCTAGTTTTTGACCCCAAGTGACCCAGTTTCAAACTTGACCTAGAACTCATCAAGACAAAACATTTTAAGCAAGATTCATGATGACTGCTTCAAAAATGTGACCGCTAGAGTGTTAACAAGGTTTTAGCTGATTTGGCTAGGTGACCTAGTTTTTGACCCCAAGTGACCCAGTTTCGAACTTGACCTAAAAATCATCAAGACAAACATTTTGAGCAAGATTCATGATGAATGCTTGAAAAATTGTGACCACTAGTGTGATAACAAGCTTTTCTGCTGTTTTGGCCAGGTGACCTAGTTTTTGACCCCAGGTGACCCAGTTTCGAACTTGTCCTAGAAATCATCAAGACAAACATTTTAAGCAAGATTCATGATGATTGCTTAAACAAGTCACCCCGATACTTCCTAGCAAGTTTGGAGTCAAATGGCCTTCGGTTCAGAAGAAGCAAAAAAATAGATTTTCAAGATGGCTGTCATGGCCGCCATCTTGGATTTCCAACTGGAATGATTTTAGCTATTTTTGATCTATAAGTCACCCCAATGCTTCCTACCATGTTTGGAGTCAATTGGCTTTTGGATTTAGGAGAAGCAAAAAATAGATTTTCAAGATGGCTGCCATGGCGGCCATCTTGGATTTACAATCGGCACGATTTTAGCTATTTTTATCTACAAGTCACCCCAATGCTTCCTAGCAAGTTTGGAGTCAATTGGCCTTTCTGTTCAGGAGAAGAAGCAAAAAATAGAAGTTCAAGATGCCGCCATCTTGGATTTCCGATCGGCACAATTTTAGCTATTTTTGATCTACAAGTCACCCCAATATTTCTTAGCAAGTTTGGAGTCAATTGGCCTTTCGGTTCAGGAGAAGAAGCAAAAAACAGATTTTCAAGATGGCGGCCATGGCGGCCATCTTGGATTTCCGATCGGCACAATTTTAGCTATTTTTAATCTACAAGTCATCCTGATGCTTCCTACCAAGTATCGAGTCAAGGGGTGTAAGAGGAGTAGGCTTTTAAAGCAATTGTTGACGCCGCACGACGAACGACGGACAATTGACTGACCACAATAGCTCACCAAGAGCACTTCATGCTCAGGTGACCTAATAAAGGGAATGCTTAGCTGATTCTCGTTTACAAGATACATGTACAACAAGTCATACCCAATGTTTGTAGAAAATTTCAAAATCCTAGGTGCAGTAGTTCCCGAGAAATCTTTGATGAAAAATTTTATTGGAAAGAAAGAAAAAATGGACAAATAAAGGGAATAATAAGCATGAGGATGCTGATTCTCTCTTACACAATACATGTCATACCAAATGTTTGTACCAAGACTGGTCAGACTGTGCAGGCTGATTAATCTTTGTTGGGTGTAGATGTCAGAAAGTATGTATTCTGCCATTGTAGCTCAAATATTTGTAATGCAGCTTCAGTAGTACTAGTTGCTCCTTGGAGAAGAGTATTATGCTATATATGAGGATGTATCAAAAAGTTTGTAAACTACTGTTGTAGCACCATTGTTGTAGGATCACTTTACTTACCAAAAAAGTGAACCTAAAATAAAGAATTTATTCAAATCATGACATCACTATAAACTAGTGACGTATAAGCAAACAGTTGTGCAATGTAAAATACGACATCTAGGTTTTCAAATAAAAATTTCTACAATTTCAAATACTGGCAAGAATAATCTTTTCTCTTCAAACAATTGTGGGTAATTATCATAAATGTATCTTGGTATTTTATAGATGTACTCACTGGCAATTTAGCGTGTTTCGTCAATAAATCATAGGTCCATGAGTGCATCTGAAAAAAAAAAAAAATATTTTTTTTAAAAACAATAGCAACATTCAAACAAATGGTTCACGATGAGGAAATAAAATCTATATAAGTTGCCCTTCAATATAAGAATGAATTTCATGTTTGTGGATTTTATGGATGTGTAAATGCCAGTGAATCACTCACAAACTGAATAAAGCCAAAAAAGCTTTATGTTAAGTTTGTTAGTGTTTTGCTGGGTAAATCAGAGAGGCACTACTTCTAATGAGTACCCACAATATATAGTTTTTGTGAAAAAATAAGAAAATTTATCAACCCTTTTGGTCGAAACTGACAAAGTGACCAATGAGTCATGTGTATCCATGGCCAGTGTAAGTCCATCAACAGGCCTTAAAAACTTTGTTGCAAATCTTTGACACAGACATCAGCTAATGCTACCAAAGAACAACAAACATACATAAATATGAACAAATTAAAGGCAAAAATTATATACCTCTATGGGGGTGGAATAGGTGTATAAAAAGCATCTTATTTAGAACTGTCCTAACCAGACCATGGTACAGAGATATTTGCCAGCAAAAATACACCTTATAACTCATAGCTCAGAACTTGAGACAAGAGATATATAGATCAATCTTTTTCTAATTTTTCCATAAAAACATATACTGTGGGTTAGGGCTAGCGCGATCAATTGAAATATTGGTTAATTGGTCGATAAACAGCAGAAAAACGATTATCAATTGCCATTTTTTAACAATCGATTACTATATGCAAATGCTCTGTCATTTTATTCATTCCAAAACAAAACTAGAAATGTGTTTGTAAAATGCTATGCCCCCAACTATGTGCTTGCCAAAGTTGAAAAGGAATATCTCCAACCAAAATTTGATCAAATCATCTTTATTGATTGTGTTGGGGTTTAATGATACGTCAACCCTTGTGGGTCATTTTGTGTCATCTCCCAGAGAAAGGGAGAAAAGAGATAGAAGAGATATTAGAGGACATGAAGGAGAGTGACAGGGCAGAAAGAGGGACAGGAAAAAAACCTGAAGAAACAGAAGAAATAAAAACATCCCCCCTATACCCTTACCCGCTACAAGGATAGCAGGCCTTGCCCAACTGTAAGCCAATATCAATTGGACGCACCAGTGACGCAAGATACATGACACCTTCGCCACACCCCACCACCCACAATCAGGTCATCTACAGCTTGGTTCCAAACTGCTTGAAAAATTTCATGAGCCTAACTCAAGTGGATCCTTAGATATTGTGCTTACAAGTTTTCATTGGCCTAAGTTTGAAAAGGGGCATTACTTCACCGTGAAGACTCCGAAAGAAAAGAAACAAGAGGCCCATGGGCCACAGGTCGCTCACCTGAGTGACATAACCGCTGCAGATATGCAGATGTTATGCAACATTTTTCCAATCCTGTCATTGCAACTAATGAAAAGATTATCATTTAAGCAGTTCTTAATTTTGAAGAAGAATATATATGGCATGACAGTCAATGGAGCGTGATCATTTGAACAAACTCTCAATCACATTTCAACAGTAGGATCAATGTGAAATTTGGTGGCAAATGGCTAAGTGGTTTCTGAAGAATCATGATTTTATACATGTAAACAGCTCAGTGGCAGGGAAATATAATAAACATAAACAAAATGGCAGCCATCTTAGATTTCCAATCAGAATGATTTTAGCTAATGTTGATCTACTAGTCACCTCGATATTTCCAATGAACTTTGAATCAATTGCCCTTTCGGTTCAGGAGAAAAAGTTCAAAACAGACTTTCAAGCTGGACGCCATGGCTGCAATTTGGGATTTCCTGTCGCAACGATTTGAGCTATTTTTTATCTACAAGTCACCCCAATGCTTCCTACCAAGTTTCGAGTCAATTGGCCTTTCAGTTCAGAAGAAGAAGGGAAAAACAGATTTTCAAGATGGCCACCCTCTTGGATTTCCGATAGGAACAATTTTAGCTATTTTTATATCTAAAAGTCATCCCAATGCTTCCTACCAATTTTCAAATCAACTGGCCCTTTGGTCCAGGAAAATAAGCGAAAAAAAGCTATTTTAGATCTACAAGTCACCCCAATGCTTCCTACCAAGTTTCGAGTCAAATGGCCTTTCAGTTCAGGGGAAGAAGCGAAAAATAGATTTTCAAGATGGCTGTCATGGTGGCCATCTTGGATTTCTGATAGGCACGATTTTAGCTATTTTTGATCTACAGGTCACCCTGATGCTTCCTACCTAGTTTAAAGTCAATAAGCCTTTCGGTTCAGGAGAAGAAGTGAAAAATAGATTTTCAAGATGCCATCTTGGATTTCCAGTCGGAACGATTTTAGCCATTTTTGATCTATAAGTCACCCTGATGCTTCCTACCTAGTTTCAAGTCAACTGGCTTTTGGGTTTAGGAGAAGAGGCTAAAAAAAGATTTTCAAGTCACCCCAATGCTTCCTACCAAGTTTCACGTCAAATGGCCTTTCAGTTCAGGGGAAGAAGCGAAAAATAGATTTTCAAGATGGCTGTCATGGCGGCCACCTTGGATTTCTGATAGGGACGATTTTAGCTATTTTTGATCTACAGGTCACCCTGATGCTTCCTACCTAGTTTAAATTCAATAAGCCTTTCAGTTCAGGAGAAGAAGTGAAAAATAGATTTTCAAGATGCCATCTTGGATTTCCAATCGGAACGATTTTAGCCATTTTTGATCTATAAGTCACCCTGATGCTTCCTACCAAGTTAAAAGTCAACTGGCTTTTGGGTTTAGGAGAAGAGGCGAAAAAAAGATTTTCAAGATGGCCACCATGGCCATCTTGGATTTCTGATCAGCAGGAGTTTAGCTATTTTTGATCTAATAGTCACCCTGATACTTCCTTTCAAGTTTGGAGTCAATTGGCCTTTCGGCTCAGGAAATGAAGTGAAAAATAGATTTTCAAGATGGCGGCCATCTTGGATTTCCGATCGGCATGATTTTAGCTATTTTTGATCTACAAGTCACCCCAATGCCTCTTACCAAGTTTCGAGTCAACTGGCCTTTCGGTGCAGGAGAAGAAGTGAAAAATAGATTTTCAAGATGGCGGCCATCTTGGATTTCCGATCGGAACGATTTTAGCTATTTCTGATCTACAAGTCACCCCGAGGCTTCCTACCAAGTATCGAGTCAATTGGCCCAAGGGCGTAGGAGGAGTAGGCTTTTAAAACAATTGTTGACGCCGCGAGACGCACCAAGGACGACGCACGGCGGACATTGACTGACTACAATAGCTCACCAAGAGCACTTCGTGCTCAGGTAAGCTAAAAATTTGAGCAAATTTGGCTCAGTGGCTTCAGAGGAAAAGTCGTCTGAAATTCTAAATAATTTTCCCATACAAATGTTATGGGGCTCATACAAATGCATAGGGAAGCAAACTTGACCTTGCTGTAAAAAAGGTCAAATGTCAACGTACGACAATCTTTTTTAGCAACTTTGGTAGATCTCCTGTCCCCGATGATTTGTGCACAGATTCAGCCCCAAGGCATCCTTGGTTCTGGAGAAGAAGATTTTTAAAGGGTTTTACCATATATGGGCATGGCAGCCATCTTGGTCAATGAATTGCGACCATTTTAGCAATCTTTCATTCCCCCGTCCTAAGAAGGCTCAATATGAAATTTGAGCAAATTTGGCTCAGTGGCTTCAGAGGAGAAGTCCTTTGAAATTCTCAACAATTTTCCTATTCAAATGTATGCGGACCATACAAATGCATAGGGAAGCAAACTTGACCTTGCCGTAAAAAGGTCAAATGTCAATGTACGACAATTCTTTTAGCAACTTTAGTAGACCTCCCATCCCTGATGATTCGTGCAAAGATTCAGCCCCAAGGCATCCTCCATTCTGGAGAAGAAGATTTTTAAAGGTTTTTATCATATATGGGCATGGCGGCCATCTTGGTCAACGGACCGCAACCATTTTAGCAATCTTTCGTTCCCCCTTCCTAAGGAGGCTCCATATGAAATTTGAGCAAAATTGGCTCAGCGGTTTCAGAGGAGAAGTCGTTTGAAAATGTTAACGGACGGAGGGACACAGGCACAGACGGACAACGGACGAAAAGTGATCACAATAGCTCATCCTGAGCATAGCTCAGGTGAGCTAAAAACAAACTGACAACGGGCCATAACTCAAGAAGTATCTGGCAGTATTTATTCAAATGTTTATCAGTCATCTACTTCTCACTAACAATCAATTCACTAGGTTTCAAGGCTCTAGCTTCAATAGTTTTTGAGATATTGTGCTGACGATTTCATCCATATATTTTCTAAGGGCCATAACTCAGGAAAGACACATAACCTTGACAAGAAAAAAAGCATGTGTCAGCTATTTTTTCATGAGGACTCCATATATGAAATTTCAACACTGTAGCATGCCCAGTTCAAAAGTCAGGCTATGCATCAAACTGTACAATGTAAAAATGCCCAAAATGACAAAGGGCCATAACTCAAGAAGTACTTTTCAGAATTTATTCAAAAGTCAATTAGGTCATCTACTCATCGCTACCAATCTATTCTTCAAATTTCAAGGCTCTAGCTTCAATTGTGTTTGAAATATTTTGCTGACAAGATTTCATCCACATTTTTTCAAAAGGCTATAACTCAGGAAAGGGGCATAATCCTGATAAGAACAAAATATGTGTCAGCTATTTTTCATGAGGAGTCCAAATATGAAATTTCAAAACCCTAGCATGCACAGTTCAAAATTTATGCTATGCATCAAAAAGTATGCAATGTAAAAATGCCCAAAATGACAAAAGGCCATTACTCAAGAAGTACTTTTCAGAATTTATTCAAAAGTTAATCAGGTCATCTACTCATTGCTACCAAGCTATTCCTCAAATTTCAAGGCTCTAGCTTCAATAGTTTTTGAGATATTTTGCTGACAAGATTTCATTCAATTTTTTTCAAAGGGCCATAACTCAGGAAAGGTTCATAATCCTGATAAGAAAAAAAAAATGTGTCAGCTATTTTGTCATGAGAAATCCAAATATGAAATTTCAAAACCCTAGCATGCACAGTTCAAAACTTATGCTATCCATCAAAACGTGTGCAATGTAAAAATGCTCAAAATGACAAAGGGCCATAACTTGAGAAGGATTTTTCAGAATTTACTCAAAAGTTAATCAGGTCATCTACTCATTGTTACCAACCTATTCCTCAGATTTCAAGGCTCTAGTGTCAATAGTTTTTGAGATATTTTGCTGGCAAGATTTCATTAAATTTTTTTTCAAAGGGCCATAACTCAGGAAAGGGGCATAATCCTGATAAGTAAAAAATCATGTTTCAGCTATTTTGTCATGAGGAATCCATATATGAAATTTCAAAACCCTAGCATGCACAGTTCAAAATTTATGCTATGCATCAAAAAGTGTGCAATGTAAAAATGCCCAAAATGACAAAGGGCCATAACTCAAGAAGTACTTTTCAGAATTTATTCAAAAGTTAATCAGGTCATCTACTCATTGCTACCAATCTATTCCTCAAATTTCAAGGCTCTAGCTTCAATAGTTTTTGAGATATTTTGCTGGCAAGATTTCATTTAATTTTTTTCAAAGGGCCATAACTCAGCAAAGGGGCATAATCCTGATAAGTAAACAAGAATTCCGCGGACGGCGTCATCGTACCTGCTGGGGCAAAAGTCACAGGAGCCACAATCAGAATGTGGTTATTAAATAAGTTTATTTCATTCTTAGCAGTGCTTAGTTGGAAAACTGGGTTGAAAAAAATGTAGACAAAGTGCCTAGTGGGGCACATTTATTTCATTCTTAGCAGTGCTTAGTTGGAAAACTGGGTTGAAAAAAATGTAGACAAAGTGCCTAGTGGGGCACATATATTCCAGGCCAGTGCCATTCCCTCTAATGGCTATATCTTCAGCACTGACATTTCGTATTATACAGCCCAATGATAATGGAACGTTGACGTAAAATGTGTAAAAGTCACTGGAGCGTGAAATATAGGTCAAGGTCATGGGTCAAAGTACCTGCTAATTCAGTACATCAAGGAGAAGCACTATGCAAGGTATGGTGGTTGTAGGCCTTATAGTTGAGGAGTTATCAAACATCAACATAAAATGTGTCAAATATAGGTCAAGGTCACCGGGTCAAGGTACCTGCAAAGCCAGTGCAATGAGGTGAAGCACTATGCAAGGTTTAGTGGTTGTAGGTCTTATATTTGAGGAGATACCGAACATCAACATAAAATGTGTCAGTCACTGGAGTGCAAAATATAGGTCAAGGCCACCAGGTCAAGGTAACTGCCTAGTCAGTAAATCGAGAAGAACATAAGATTTGGTGGTTGAAGGCCTTACAGTTGAGGACATATGGAAGGGCGACGTAAAAGGTGTAAAAGTCAATGGAGCGCGAAATATAGGTCAAGGTCACCCAGTCAAGGTACCTGTGGAGTCCGTACACTGAGGAGAAGCACTACGCGAGGTTTGATGGTTGTAGGCCTTATAGTTGAGGAGATATTGAACGTCGATGTAAAATGTGTAGAAGGCACTGGAGCGCAAAATACAGATCAAGGTCCCTGGTTCAAGATACCTGCCAAGTCAGTACATCTAGGAGAAGCACTATGCAAGGTTTGGTGGCTAGAGGTCTTACACTTGAGAAGATCTGGAACGTTGACGTAAATTATGTCAAAGTCACTGCAGCCAAAATATAGGTCAAGGTCACAAGGTCAAGGTATCTGCTGAGTCAGTACATTGAGAAGAAGCACTTTACAAGGTTTGATGGTTGTAGGCCTTATAGTTGAGAAGATATCGAACATCGACGCAAAATGTTCAAAGTCACTGGAGCGCAAAATATAGGTCAAGGTCACTGGGTCAAGGTACCTGCCGAGTCAGTACATCTAGGAGAAGCACTATGCAAGATTTGGTAGCTGTACGCCTTATAGCTGAGAATCTGGAACGTCAACGTAAATTATGTCAAAGTCAATGGAGCACAAAATACAGGTCAAGGTCACTGGGTCAATGTACCTGCCAAGTCTGGAGGTCAGGGAGATGTGTCATTCAAGGTATGATGGTTGTTGTAGAATTGTAGTTGATTAGAATACTAACTTTGACGTAAATGTCGAACTTCGACATAACAGAACTGTTAACAGACAGACAGATGAACGGTCAGACGAATGGAAAAGCGGGCACTTATATCGCAAAGTCAGGAGGTCAGGGAGAGGTTTCATACAAGGTTTGATGGTTGTTTAGTCTTGTAGTTGATTAGAATACTAACTTTGACATAAATGTCAAACTTCGACATAACAGAACTGTTAACAGACGGACAGACAGACGGACGAACGGACAGACAAATGGAAAAGTGGGCACCTATGTCGCAAAGTCTGGAGGTCAGGAAGATGTTTCATGCAAGGTTTGGTGGTTGTTTAGTCTTGTAGTTGATTAGAATACTAACTTTGACATAAATGTCGAACTTCGACATAAATGTTGACAGACGGACGGACGGATGAACGGACAGACGAACGGAAAAGTGGACACCTATGTCGCAAAGTCAGGAGGTCAGGGAGATGTTTCACGCAAGGTTTGATGGTTGTTTAGTCTTGTAGTTGATTAGAATACTAACTTTGACATAAATGTCGAACTTCGACATAAATGTTGACAGACGGACGGACGGAAAACCGGACGCCTATATCGCACCCTGCTACAAGCAGGTGCGATAAAAATCATGTTTCAGCTTTTTTGTCATGAGGAATCCATATATGAAATTTCAAAATCCTAGCATGCAGGATTCAGAAGTTATGCTATGCATCAAAAATGCGTAACGCATGGATGCATGGACGAACAAACCAGAAGCAATATGCCCCTCCAACCTCTTTGAAGTTGGGGGCATAACAAAACTATTTATCTTAGCATTTTTTTTTTCACCCATTTGTGCAGTCATTTTAACCAAAAACCCTAAAGAGTATTCATAAGTTGAGTATAAATTTTGTACCGAATTCAAAAACGTTCATTTCGCAAGCACATAGTGATTGTTTGTTCAAGTCAGACAACTGTATTGTTGCAAGGCACAAACACTTGTGCAATTCAGAGTCCTATACTTTCAAATATATCATTAAATAATCATGTCCACAAATTATTTTCTTTTATTTATACCAGTAAATAGGCATTTCCTGCTGTCATTACTATGATTCTTGCTTCAATGCATACCTGTTCGTGTCACGTATTTATGTGTTCTCTGGGATGTCAAAATCAAAATGTCTGACTTGCACTTAATTATCAATGATTGCCAATTAGCAAGCCAATTATCTACTATTAGAGAGGCTGCAGGCATGCTTTGAGCATAGGCAAGTGATTTAAACAATAGATATTGACTAAAATATGTTAATTCATGCATGACCATGCATTTTATAGCATAGAGAGAACATAGTCTGTCAGCAAGCAGAACATACACGGATCTTCTTTGAATTTTGAGTGATTAACTACTTGATTATAAATCGATGTGAAAGGACCGATAATCACTTGGTATTTTGGCTTTGATTAGCCAGCCCTATTGGGAGTACTGAAAAGTGCCTGAGAGAGGTGCTTCTACTGTGTACCCACAATATGTTTTGAGGAGAAAAGAGAAATATATCAAGTTTACACTTTGGTTGAAAAAGCATGTTATTTAGAGCAATGCAGATCCAGCTAATACATATTTTTTCTTATTTCTCCATGAAAATGTATGTTGTGGTACTCATTAGAAGTGTTTTGGTGAGGCATTTCTAATGAGTAACTGCAATGTTTTTGTAGAGAAATAAGAAAATTATCAATACTTTTTGGTTAAAAATAGTGTCATCTAGAGCTGTGCCTTACAATACATACAGAATGCACACAGATCTCAGAAGTGCAGTCTGATCACTTATCATCATGATAAGCTAATAAACTAACCCGCAGATCTGTAGGTAATGCTAATCCTTGAATCCGCTTCAACTTCCCATAGGTTTCACTTTCAAAGTCGTGAATCTACAAAAATATAGAGAGTACATGTATTTTGTTTCTAAGATCCACTAAAATCTTTAGCACATTTTTGCTCAAGTGAAGTGAAAATTGGCCAAGCCTTTCCTGAGAGAATGGGTTGATAAAACTGTTAACAAAAAGTTTTGCTACTTTGTCATATATTGTAAGATTGTACCATTAAGTCTTTTTAAAGTCTAATAGGTTTTTGTGGAAAACTTTTCAACGTTTTTCCATACAAATGTACATGTATATGCAGTAAGCAAATTTGAATATAAAAAGGTCAATGCCAACCTAGGATCATCATTTGAATAAACTTGGCAGACCTACTATCCCAATGTTCGATACCAAGACTCAGCTTCAAAACTTTTTTGGTATTAACCATAATAGATCAGGATGGCCATTTTGGTCACGGTATATGACCATTTAAACAACACACACCTAAAAGGCAAATTCATGGTCAGACTGCAGATGTGTCTGCATTTACTGTTTGTATATGTGATTATGAATAGCTTTGAGTTTTGAGTTAGAGCTTTATGGCTCAGTCAACACTGTTAAAGCTATATTGAGCCAGTCAGTTAACCTATCCATACTTTTCCTTGGCAGGTTTCGTCCTCTAATCAGTTAATCAGTACTTTGTGCACATAGGTTTGCTAGTAATTGACAATTGCCCATCTTGAATCTGAGCAAAATTTATGTAGCGAGCTACCTCTGGATCTCCAATCAAACATGCAACTCCTGGATCTTCACTCAAAGGTGCTACCAACTGCACTATGGGGCCCAGCAATAAAACATAGCTCCAGATAAGGTGCTTTTTTAACACCCATAAAATATTTTCTTAATTTTTCATGTAAATATGTTGTAGGTAATACCTTGCTGAAGTTAGGGCTGTCATGATACGCCAGAAGCGTATTGCGATATATTGTGATATACAGAAAGCATATTGCAATAATACCACGATATATTGCTTGATTTACTTCAGCATTTGTTTGAAGTGAATTGACAGAGTAATCTTTGGCTTGTTTTTGTTTTTCAACTAAAAGAAG
This sequence comes from Anodontia alba, assembly GCA_964016985.1. Classification (NCBI taxonomy): domain Eukaryota; kingdom Metazoa; phylum Mollusca; class Bivalvia; order Lucinida; family Lucinidae; genus Anodontia; species Anodontia alba. The sequence goes on from OZ024831.1 coordinate 74,412,040, forward strand.
TAGAACTCAAACAAATGTGAACATTTTAATTAAAAAATGTGTTGAAAATACATAAAAAAAAAAAAAAAAAAAAAAATCCAGTTGACTAGTTATTCAAGTAACTCATCTGTCAAAGGATCTATGGTGTAGCGAGCAATAGATCTTGTGATTGCAGAGGCACGGACTGTATGAAATGGATATTTTGAGGCAGCATTAAGCATCCAAGTAAGAGTAGGCTGCCCCTTCTTGACATATGTTGGGGTAAGAGAGGGAGTTGGGATTGTAACTGGACTTTCGTGAGTTTCCTCTACTTTTACTTTCGTTTTCAAAGTGGCGGATGGATGGTGCCGATTGAGATGGGACGATCAGTATTTGACTGACTAATCACAGTGCCTACGTATCGCAACATTTTCAACAGGCTTCTGTGTCTGCTTGTTCATTTTAATCCAAAAAATGGCCCCACACATCACTTTTTGCCTTTTTGTTAGGCACAAGTTAAAAATGATCGTTTGTGGCCATGCTGTTTTTTTGGGGGTTTTTTAATGGACACACTTCATTCAGAGATTTCGGATTGTCCGGAATGTTTAGGTGCAACTAAAAACTGGTATTAACGGTACATAATTTAGATATCCCGGTACCGTATCGGCTCGGGTCTATATTGCAATACACTGATCTACCGGTTTATCGTGACAGCCCTAGCTGAAGTGCTTCTAATGAGTACCCACAACCTATGATTTTGTGGAGAAATAGGAAAACTAGTTACCCGATTCACAATCTTATCCAGAACTAGGATATATGAGAGCTATGTGGGCATTCAGCAAAATGTATCAAATGAGAACACGTTTTCAATCAGAAATAAAACAAAAATAAAAAATATGGTCAAGTTACCTTTTTAGCTCACTGTATGAAAGTAAAGAAAGACCTGCTGCATTACCTCTAATGTTAATTGGTATATGTGTCAGAGTTAGCATCTAACAATTTATGTTTTAGTATTAACCTTGCCATGCTGAATAAACTATGATGCCACACCCACTTCAAATTGTTAGCCAGATTACCTAGTCTAGGTTGTTGATACAAATTCACATACTTAATGACAAACAGTGCAGATACAGATCAGTCGGCTTCTTCAGAAGCCAACTGATCTGGATCTACACTGTTTGCAGAGGCAGGGCATATCAGGGTTCAGCAGGACCAGGGTTAAAATTATCCAAACCCTAAATAGTGAGTTCTGGTAGTATTTGGCATGATAGCAGACACTGGTCCAAACATTTATACAGTACCACTCTTATTCACACCCATGGCCTAGGGGCTTAAAATGTTTAAAATGATTTAAAAGGTTGATGCTAAAGTTCTACATTAAAGTTTTTAGTAGAGTTGTTTCATACTTGGCACGATGTTATACACAGTTATATATCTTCTTTAAAGCTGTCTTTGCCTAGAGATCAAGATCTTGTTAAAGTTTTTAAAGAGGTTTATTCTAAATGTCTTGCTAGTAGTTACTTGGACTCGCATTACATACTGGTCCAAAGGTTTATTCAGTGCAAGTGCACCATGCCTCAGTAACCTTGAAGTCAGGGTCACAGAAATTTTTCATATGATGGGCAAGCACATATGCAAACTACTCTGTCCAGTGACAGGACTTGTTCACCGTGGCTCAAGGCAAATATTAGGACTTAAAAACCCTACCAAACTGTGTAGACATGTAAGTAGTGGGTGTGGATGAACAACCAAAAAATAGAAATTGTGTTTGTAAAACACTATGCCCCCAACCATATGCTTGCCTCTAAAGATAATACAAGGTAAAACTGGCCCAATCTACAAATGGCCATAACACCTGAATTATTTTTCAGAATTTATTCAAAAGTTAATCAGGTCATCTTCTCATCACTACCAATCTATTCATCCAGTTCTGAGGCTCTATCTCCAACAGTTTTTGAGATATTTTGCTGACAAAGGAAAATGCCCAAATTTACAAAGGGACATTACTCATGCCCAGAAGCAATAGGCCCTCCAACTTCTCCAACTTCCTTCTCATCACTACCAATCTATTTATCAAGTTATGAGGCTCTAGCTCCAACAGTATTTAAGATATTTTGCTGACAAGGGAAAAATGCCCAAATTTACAAAGGGCCATTACTCTTGAAATATTTTTCAGACTTTATTCAGGTTAACCAGGTCATCTACTCCTCATTTCCAATCAATTCACCAAGTTTCAAGGCTCTAGCTCCAACAGTTTTTGAGATATTTAGTGGATAAGGTAAAAATGCCCAAAATTACAAAAGGCCATAACTCATGAAATATTTTTCAGAATTTATTCAAAAGTTAATCGGGTCATCTACTCATCACTACCAATCTATTCATCATTTCAATGATCTAGCTTAAATAGATTTTAAGATATTTTGCTGATATGGGAAAAAATGCCAAAATTTACAAAGGACCATTACTCATGAAATATTTTTCAAATTTTTTTATTAAAAAATTAATCAGGTCATCTACTCAACATTACAAATCAATTCACCAAGTTTCAAGGCTCTAGCTCCAACAGGTTATGAGATATTTTGCTGACAAGGTAAAAATGCCCAAAATTACAAAGGGCCATAACTCATGAAGTATTTTTCAGAATTTATTCAAAACTTAATCGGTCCATCTACTCATCATTACAAATCAATTCACCAAGTTTCAAGGCTCTAGCTCCAACAGTTTTTGAGATATTTTGCTGACAAGGTAAAAATGCCCAAAATTACAAAAGGCCATAACTCATGAAGTATTTTTCAGAATTTATTCAAAACTTAATCAGGTCATCTACCAATCACTACAAATCTATTCATCAAGTTTCAAGGCTCTAGCTTCGATAGTTTTTTTGAGATATTTTGCTGACAAGGGAAAATCCCAAAATTTACAAAGGGCTATTACTCATGAAAGATTTTTCAGAATTTATTCAAATGTTAATCAGGTCATCTACTCATCATTACCAATCAATTAACCAAGTTACAAGGTTCTAGCTCCAACAGTTTTCGAGATATTTTGCTGACAAGGTAAAAATGCCCAAAATTACAAAAGGGCCATAACTCATGAAGTTATTTTTTTTAATTTATTCAAAACTTAATCAGGTCATCTCCTCATCACTACCAATCTATTCATTAAGTTTCAAGGCTCTAGCTTCAAGAGTTTTGCAATGTTTTGCTGAAAAGGGAAAATGCCCAAATTTACCAAGGGCCATTACTCATGAAATATTTTTCAGAATTTATTCAAAAGTTAATCAGGTCATCTACTCATCATTACCAGTCTATTCATTAAGTTTCAAGGCTCTAGCTCCAACAGTTTTTGAGATATTTTGCTGACAAGGTAAAAATGCCCAAAATTACAAGGGCCATAGCTCATGAAGTAGTTTTCAAAATTTATTCAAAAGTTAATCAGGTCATCTACTCATCACTAGTCTATTCACCAAGTTTCAAGATTGCATCCATATTTTTTCAAAGGGCAATAACTCAGGAAAGGGACTTAATCCTGCCAAGAATAAAATACATGTTTTTTCATGAGGAATCAAAAAAAAAAATTCAAAACAGTAGCATGCATGTGTCTAAAGTTATGCTATGCATCAAAAAGCGTGACGAAAGGAGGGACGGACGTACTTACGAGATGGATGTTATAAGGTTATCCCTTTGATCTTTTTAACCCCACAACACCAATTCTTTTAACCCCACAACACCAATTTAACCCCACAATGATGGAATAAACAGATATCAACCTCATAATGTGAAATTCTACAGAAACGCTAACCTGGGAATGTGCTTGGCGTCTGCCTGGACAGATGAATGGACGGATGCCCCAGAAGCAATATGCCCCTCCAACTTTTTTGAAGTTGGGGGCATAAAAATAAAGAAAAGGACAGTAGATAAACAGTATCAGTGTCGTGGCTATTTTTTTTTTTTTTTTTTTTTTTTAATGGCACATGCGTAAAGTAGGGTGGGCTGGGATTGTCACTTCACCCTGATGATGTGATCTTGAAAGAAATCTCCTAATTATCTCATGAGAGAGTTGTGACATCTAATTGCCTGGGCTGGCTTCATCCTCATTTTAAAAGGTTGCACCAGAGTTTGCATTCTGATGCCAACATATGGATACAGACTGAATTCAATTTTGATCATACAGTACTGACAGAATATTTATCTGGAGCACTGTGTCCCCAAAGGATCAGGTGTCTATTTCATTTGCATTTCTGTCAGAAATTTTTGCAGACAATTGGCCTGCCTCAAGTTGAGCTTAAGGGGATTGGATACACCTGGTAGGAGACAACATTTGTGACTTCCTGTTCCCTTTCCTGCACATCAAGCCCCTTCTATAATTGGAGCTAGTCTAAAAGGATTCTTTCCTTTTTGAGTAGACCCCTTTCTGAAGGGAACAAAAGCAATTCTGAAAGAGTTGCCTCCCATGAAAGTGTATCAATTCCCCAAAGTCCAGTAAGGAGTTATGGTGTCTGAATATTACAGTATATCTACTTACAGCTGCTACAGTAAAGCGTCCTATCTGACCTGTAGTAGACGCAAGAGGGCCTCGACAAATATCTATATGATCATCAACTCTGTATAATGTCACTGTTCCCTTCTCATGTGACGTCTCAGCGATTGCAGGTATTTGCTGTGACTTAAATCTGTTATCCTCAAACATCTTTAATGCTACAGGTTCACTCACATTCAGTCTTTCAAAATGGCAATCTTTAGCAATTAAGCGAGAAACTTCCAGGGATAAACAGAGTAGCTCTCTCTGAAAATAATAAAAATCATGAGCAAAATGATGCAGCCATATCCCATATATCCATCCCCTTGTCCTGCACAGATTAGAAATGTAACAGAAAATAATGAACAGGGTGAAAAAGATGATGATTTTGTATTTTATATCCCTTTCAACATTATCTAAGTCATATTGAGATGATGGAAGGATGAACGGCTTTGTGCAAAGAAGTGCCATACAGTCATGAGTTGAATTGCACCTCCAGCAGGATTCGAACCCCAGGACCTCAAGATCCTATTTCAGGGGTATTAACCGACATCCGGGCCCTTCAACAGGGTGAAAATAAACCCTTCGTTATTTTCATTTATGACCAAAAGACAGCAAAAGATCCCAGGAATTACTGCTTGCAAAAGGTACCTCCTATTACCTTAACTGATACAGGGAAAGTTCAGGAATCGATGGTCCTGCATAAGCAATAAAATCATCCAAAAAAATTCTTTTTTCTATAAGGAAAAAACAGTATTTCTCTTAATTTAAGAGTTTACTGAAACAATGTTACAATACTACATGCATTTATGAATATTTTTGCATTCCTCTGATATTTACATGTACAAATAAACACCAAGTCAGGCATTAAAGAAAGCAACAGAGAAATTCTTATGAGGTAGTGAATTATATATCATAACTCTGTCTTGGGACAGACAGGCCTGAGGTAATAGTGCAGACCACGAGCAAAGGCTGCAGAATCACAGGTATCATACCGTTTTCTGGTCTCAGCATTTTTCCTGCTAATCTTGTCTCAGCACAGAATTTATGTACAACAGGGAGGAGGGGTGCTTGGAACAAAGGGTAAATGAAAATGTTTAGAGTATTTGAAAACAGCAAACATTTTGTGCATAAATATAAGAAATGAACCACCTTTCCACTGAAAAGACCAAATCATAGGAAACCTTTCTAATTGTCTTAAAAATGAATTTTAAAATTGAGGAAGCTGTTCAGAATGGCTAAAATTAAATTCAGGGGCCTATATCTGTATAATCTTGACACCGATACTTTTTCCACCTTAATAGCTGTAATGCCAGATTATTAATGTTTATTTTCCCAAAATTTTACGTTCATTGCACAAAGCATTTTGTAGTTGACGTCGTTTAAACAAGGTACCTATACTTACAAATGTTGATTTTCTCCTTGGCGGTGTGTGTTACTGCCCTCAGCACACATATTCTTTTTGCTAATATGATCGTTGATTACATTTGCAGAAAATGATAATACTGACCTCGACTGTATTTTATGTTGGATGCTAATACTGTCCTTGGAGCTGCAGACCGCCGTTAATGTCAAAGACTTTTATATTACAATTCACTTTCAAAATTGCTCCAGGTAAGCTTATGCCATGGCCTGCTATCCGTCGTCCATTGTTCGTCCGTCCATCTGTCGTCCATCGTCCGTTGTTAGCTTTTCACATTTTCAACATCTCCTCCAAAACTCTAAGTCAGATCGAACTGATACTTGGTAGGAGGCATTTGGGCAAAATGTAGATTTAGAATTGCTAAAATTGTTGCATTCTGATATCAAAGATTGTGGCCATCTTGAAATTCTTTAAACGACATCTCCTCCCGAACAGAATGTCAGATTGAGCTGAAACTTGGTGGGAGGTATCGGGGCGACATGAAGATTCAGAATTGCTAAATTTGTTCCGTTTCGACATCCAAGATGGTGGCCATCTTTGAATTCTTTAAACGACATCTCCAGAAAGGAAAGTCAGATTAAGCTGAAACTTGATGGGAGGTATCGGGATGACATGGAAATTCAGAATTGCTCAATTTGTTCCGTTTCGATATCCAAGATGGTAGCCATCTTAAAAAACTTTAACAACATCTCCCAAATGGAAAGTCGGATTGACCTAATTCTTGATGGGAGGTATCGGGGCGACATGGAGATTCAGAATTGCTCAATTTGTTCCGTTTCGATATTCCAGACGGTGGCCATCTTGAAATTCTTTAAACGACATCCTACCCGGACAGAGTCGGATTGAGCTGAAACCTGATGGGAGATATTGGGATAACATGGAGATTCAGAACTGCTGAAGCCGTTTCATTCAGATATCCAAGATGGCCCATGGCAGCCGTCTTAAATTTAAACAACATCTCCTCTCTAACAGAAAGACAGATTGAGCTGACACTTGATGGGAGGTATTGGGGCAACATGGAGATTCACAATTGCTAAAATTGTTCCATTCCTATATCCAAGATGGCTGCCATCTCCCAACGACATCTCCCAAGTGGAAAGTCGGAATGATACTTTATGGGAGGTATCGGGGTGACAGGGAGATTCAGAATTGCTCAATTCGTTCCGTTTCGATATCCAAGATGGCAGCCATCTTGAAAAACTTTAACAACATCTCCCGAATGGGAAGTCAGATTGAGCTGATACTTGATGGGAGATATTGGGGCGACATGAAGATTCAGAATTGCTCAACTTGTTCCATTTTGATATCCAAGATAGCGGCCATCTTGAAATTCTTTAAACGACATCTTACCCAGGACAGAGTCGGATGGAGCTGAAACCTGATGGGAGGTATCGGGACGACATGGAGATTCAGAATTGCTGAAGCCGTTTCGTTCAGATATCCAAGATCACCCATGGTGGCCGTCTTGAAATTATTTAAATGACATCTTCTCTTTGACAAAAAATCGGATTGAGCTGACACTTGATGGGAGGTATCGGGGCGTCATGGAGATTCAGAATTACTAAAATTGTTCCGTTCCTATATCCAAGATGGCCACCATCTCCCAAAGACATCCCCCGAGCGGAAAGTCAGAATGATACTTGATGGGAGGTATCAGGGTGACAGGGAGATTCAGAATTGCTCAATTTGTTCCGTTTCGATATCCAAGATGCCGGCCATCTTGAAATACTTTAAACGACATCTCCCCCCGAACGGTAATTCAGACTAAGCTGAAACTTGATGGAAGGCATCAGATCGACATGGGGATTCTTAATTGCTAAAATCATTCCATTCTGATATCTGAGATGGCCGCTATGGCATCCATCTGTAAATGCTTCAATCTCTATCTGCTCCAGAATGGTTAGTCAGATTGAGCAGATATTTCTTCAGAGGCACTGGGGCATTGAGGAAATTCCGAACTGCTAAACTCGTTCTGTTACGACATCCAAGTTGGCTGCCATGGCGACCATTTTGAAATTCTTCAAATGACATCTCCTCCTGAAGGACTCAGATCAGCCTGCACAACTGCATAGCTCCGGATAAGAAGGGGTATCCACATATTTTTTTTTTTCTTATTTCTCGACGAAAATGTATGTTGTTGTGCCTCGCCGAGGCACTTCTACTGAGTACCCACTGCATATGTTCGTGGGGAAAAAGCACCTTATGTGGAGCACTGCACAGTCTGCTAAATTTTGCATTTAAGATATTGGATTGTGTTAATCTTAAAAAAAGATGCCTTTTACATGTACTGTGCATTTTTCATGTAATTTTGAACCCCGCTCCTCGTATATTTGCTAGAACAGTGTGTGAGTATATGCGCACGCGTGCGTGTGTGCTTACGTATGTATTCCTGAAACAATAAATAGCATTAGTCCACAGTCTGCAAGCCAAAATGTAAAAACAAGAAATCAAATTGGGGAGTCCGGGACATATTTGGGCATGTCGATCAATATTTTTTTTCATCAAACCACATAACATATCGATCGTCTTTGAGGTCATCAAAGATCTAAAGTTAAAAAGTGGCGTGATTGTTCAATAATGATAACGTCATTGAATGATTTAGACTTTGGATGATACAATGCTGAGGACAAGAAAACAACATACAGTTCGTCGAGGACAAGAAAACACAAGACCCGTCGCTAGACAGGATGCTCGCCTGAACTCGTGCTTGCCAATCAAAAAAAAAAAAGTAAGACTATGACCTTAAAATCCCAGATCATAGTGTGTATGTGTGTGTTGGAGGGGGGGGGGGAGGGGGAGTGGGGATGGAGGGGTGATGGGGGATGGAGGGAGGAAGACATGGTACTGGATATAATTTATCTGTATACCAAATATAAAAAGTATGACTGAAAAGTAGTTGAGTGACTACAAGAGCTTAAGAACATTGAGGTAAAACTTTTACATAAATTTCAAAGTCCATGACCTTGACACCTAGGTCATAGGGCAGGGATAGTGCTGAATAAAATTTTGGACCAATATCTATAATCATGCCAAATATAAAGTAAATCCATGCAAGCATTTAGAAATTAAGAGATCTTAAAAACTTTGACGCAAAACTTTAACATAAAATTTCTCTAGGTGTGACCTTGACCTATAGGTCATGAGCAGGGGTGTGGACAGGGCTCAATAAAATTTTGGACCAACATCTATAATTATACCAAATATAAACTAAATCCAAAAAAAAACGTAAAAAACTTTGACACAAACTTTAACATAAAAAATTTCTAAGTCCGTTACTTTGGCCTATATGTCATAAGCAGGGGTGGGGATAGTGCAGGATAAAATTTTGGACCAATATCTATAATCACGCCAAATATAAAGTAAACCCATAGAAGGATATAGAGAGATCTAAAAAACTTTAACACAAAACTTTAACATAAATTTCTAAGTCTGTGACCTTGACCTTTAGGTCATAAGCAGGTGTGGGGGTAGTGCCAAATAAAATTCTGGACCAATATCTATTAACATGCCAAATATAACGTAAATCCATGCAAGGATTTAGGATCTAGTGATCTAAAAAACTTTGACGCAAAACTTTAACATAAAATTTCTAAGTCCGTGACCTTGACCTAGATCATAACAAGATATGTCCGTTTTTAGTCTAAAACTGTTTCTGATCGCATGGGTTCTTATTATATAATGTGTTTAATAATGCCTTGCACTGCAGTCAGAAAGCCAAACTCTGAGGACTGTAATAACGCGGTTATGATTAGCATCAAGAGACAGGGTAGTGTCAGAAAAATGGTTATCATTACTTATCTACAAGGACTTGTACAAATACTTTCATACAGAAGAACAAGAAAGGAAGTTCTTACATAAAGCCAGAAAGAAACCAAAACTAGACAAAGTGCCCAGTACCCCCGACCAGCGCTACCGCCACTTTTTAAAGAGCACAAAGTATGTAGCTTTGACTCTGGAGATGGCAGTTGTATGCTTTATGTTATAACATTGAAAAAATTCAATCACACATAATATGAAGCCCTTGACCTCAAAGGTCAGGCACAGGTGCAGGGATTGAGCTAAATAAAACTTTAGCCCTATAACTATCACCATATACCAGTAAATTCAATCAGTCTTTATAATATAAGCAAAAATGACATTTGTATGAAAAGTCTGTGACCTTGACTTAAAAGCCATGCCCCAGCTTGGGGATGGTGCCAAGAAAAACTTTAGACCTATATATACCATCATGCTTAATATTAATGAAACCAACGAAAGGGTCTTCATAATATAGCTATATAAATTTTAATGTAAATTTTAAGGTGACATGCCTACTCAATGTCCTCTACATATCAGTAAAGTATCACAAAAATATCTTAAAGAATTTTTAGAGTTATTGCCCGCACAAGATTTAAATAACCAAGGGAGAAAACTGCAGAATGACGACAATTAGAGTGTCATTCTTGAATGTGATATGCCTACTCAATGTCCTCTACATACTGGTGAAGTATCATAAAAAATATCTTAACGTGTTTTAAAATTACGGTTCGCACAAAATTTTTACAATTCTGCAGACAAGGGAGATAACTCATGGACCAAGTCAGAGTTGTCTTTCTTGTACCTGACACCCCTACCAAATGCCCTCTACTACCTGACAGTTTCCTGAAAACAGCTCAAAGGGTAGTTAGGAGTTATGGGGTGCACAATAATGCGTTTATGGACAGATAGATGGATGGATGGATGGATGGATTCCATGCTGATAATTATATCTCCTAAACCTCTCGGTAGGAGGATAATGAAATTCAACAAAAGGTCTTGATGGTATAGCTATATAAACTTAGATGCAATTTTTTTTACTTTTATATGAAATTTTCTATGTGACCTTGACCTCAAGGTCATACCCCAGGATGGGGATGATGCTGAGTAAACCTCTAGACCTATATCTACCAACATGTAAAATATAAATGAAATTCCTCAAAGGGTCTTGATGGTATAGCTATATAAACATAAACACAAAAATTTTGACTTATTTATGAAAATTCTAAGTCCGTGACCTTGACCCCAAGGTTATCCACCGGGATAGGGTTGGTGCTGATAAAAACTTAAGCTCTATATCTACCATCAAGCCAAATATGAATGAAATCTATCAAAGGGTCTTCATAATATAAGGTCCATAAGTAGACTTCCCAAATCCCGGACATACGCTTCTACCAATATTTCCTTCGTTCAGGCCTATGGGCATGGTGGGCGAAGCTTGCTTACCAAGTAATGCTTACTATCCGCGGACGCCTGTTACACCCTTTGTTCTGGGGTCCATGTCTGTTGGTCTGAACATTCTGATTTGTCATTCGTTTATGGATTTATTAGTTTGGATTACGGCTTTGGTACCATGACCGCAACTACTTTTAACGTAAAAACTTTGACCCTAAGACAAAAAAAAAATATGAATGAATAATGCTTCAACGGATGGACGGACAGATGGACAGATTCCTTGCTGATAACTATATCCGTTCAACCTTTCAGTTAGGGGGTAATGAAAATTAACAAAATGTCTTGATGATATGACTATATAAACTTAAATGCAAAACTTTTTACTTTTATATGAAAATTCTAAGTTCGTGACCTTGACCTCAGTCACACCCTGGATGGGGATCATGCTGAGTAAGACTCTAGGCCAATATCTACCAACATGTAAAATATAAATGAAATTCCTCAAGGGTCTTGATGATATAGCTATATAAACTTAAACACAAAAAACTTCGACTTTTTTATGAAAATTCTAAGTCCGTGACCTTGACCTCAAGGTCACCCCCGGGGTGGGGATGATACTGATAAAAACTTTAGACCTATATCTACCATCATGCCAAATATGAATGAAATCCATCAAAGGGTCTTCAAAATATGAGGTCTTATAAACTTTAACGTAAAAACTTTGACCCTAAGGCAAAAATAAAGTATGAACGAATAATGCTTCAACGGATGGACGGACAGATGAACAGATTCCTTGCTGATAGGCTATATCCGCTCGACCTTTCAATTAGGGGACAATGAAATTTAACAAAAGGTCTTGATGATATGGCTATATAAACTTAAATGCAAAAATTTTTACTTTTATATGAAAATTCTAAGTTCGTGACCTTGACCTCGGTCACATCCTGGGTGGGGATCATGCTGAGTATGACTCTAGGCCAATATCTACCAACATGTAAAATATAAATGAAATTCCTCAAGGATCTTGATGATATAGCTATATAAACTTAAACACAAAAAACTTAGACTTTTTTATGAAAATTCTAAGTCCGTGACCTTGACCCCAAGGTCACCCCCGGGGTGGGGATGATGCTGATAAAAACTTTAGACCTATATCTACCATCATGCCAATAGGAATGAAATCCATCAAAGGGTCTTCAAAATATGAGGTCTTATAAACTTTAACGTAATAACTTTGACCCTAAGACAAAAAAAAAATATGAATGAATAATGCTTCAACGGATGGACGGACAGATGAACAGATTCCTTGCTGACAGCTATATCCGCTCGACCTTTCAATTAGGGGATAATGAAATTTAACAAAAGGTCTTGATGATATGGCTATATAAACTTAAACGCAAAAATTTTTACTTTTAAATGAAAATTCTAAGTTGGTGACCTTGACCTCGGTCACACCCGATATCTAGCAACATGTCAAATATAAATGAAATGCCTCAAGGGTCTTGATGATATAGCTATATAAACTTAAACACAAAAAAACTTTGACTTTTTTATGAAAATTCTAAGTCCGTGACCTTGACCCAAGGTCACCCCCGGGGTGGGGATGGTGCTGATAAAAACTTTAGACCTATATCTACCATCATGCCAAATATGAATGAAATCCATCAAAGGGTCTTCAAAATATGAGGTCTTATAAACTTTAACGCAAAACCTTTGACCCTGTGACGGAAAGACGAACGAACGAACAAACGAACGTACGTACGAACGAACGAACGTACGTACGAACGGACGAACAGAAAAGCGAAAACTATATACCCCCCATACTTCGTATGTCGGGGGTATAATAAGAAACGCAAACATACGTTTGACACAGTCCAGACAGGTGATGGTTTGTTTGTTTGTGTTGAGGTTTTACGGCTCGGTCAACCCAATGGGGTCATGTCGAGTGCGGTCAGTTTACCTAACCACATGTTTACTGGGCAGGCTTAGTCCTCTAAGTGGTTAACCAGTATTGTGCACATTCTTTTGCCAGAAAGACAGGAGATGGTATTCAGACAATATTTTTTCATATTTCTCCACAAAAAAAACATAATATTGGTACTCATTAGAAGCAGAATGAAGTTTTTTGAAAGTAAAACATATTTTAACTAGCAATACTTAACCTTTAGATAATGTGCTATTCTATTCTGTTTTTCACCCCCTCCACAGAAAAGCAACTTTCAGTCGTGATAAAGTCTTAATTCAGAAGGTCCCTTTAAACAGTTACCTGTGCGACGTAATTCCTCCCGCTCAATTGATCACGTGTCAGTTTCATTTGGAATTTCCCTCCCAGAGGACGATATTGACCTTCCCAAACTGTACTGGATTCCTAAACTTCACAAGAATCCGTACATGCAGAGATATATTGCGGGTTCAGCTAAGTGCTCAACCAAGCCTCTTTCTCAGATTCTAACACGAATACTAACCACAGTTAAAGAAGGCCTTCAGAAGTATTGTGACACTGCATATGCCAGAAGTGGTGTTAATCAGATGTGGATCCTGAAAAACTCCAAAGAGCTCTTAGAAAACCTAAAGGCACAATCTCTTCATTCGGTCAACAGTATAAAATCTTTCGATTTCTCTACTCTTTACACTACTATTCCTCATGATAAATTGAAATCTAAATTAAAGGCAATTATCAACCAGTGTTTCTTCCACAAGAATGGTAACCGTCGATTTCAGTATGTTGTCATTGGCTACAAAGACACATACTTCATTCGGGATCACTCTGATGCACCACAAAAATACTCAGATGCAGATGTCATTAAGATGCTGGAATATCTTATTGACAATATTTTTGTGGAGTTCGGCGGTCGGATATTTCAACAAACAATCGGCATACCGATGGGTACTAATTGTGCACCGTTACTTGCCGACTTGTTTTTATACTCGTATGAGGCAGAGTTTGTACAAAGTCTCCTCCAAGCAGGCAAGAAACACCTCGCACAACAATTCAATTTCACCTACAGATATATAGATGATGTATTGTCTCTGAAAAACACAAAATTTGCAGAGTATTTAGAATTCATCTACCCACGTGAACTTGAAATAAAGGAAACAACGGAGACTTCAGCCTCCTCCTCATACTTGGATTGTTATCTCTACATCGACAATGGAAAGCTTACTACTAGGCTTTACGACAAATGGGATGTTTGTTTGTGTTGAGGTTTTACGGCCCAGTCAACCCAATTGGGTCATGTCGAGCGCGGTCAGTTTACTTAACCACACGTTTACTGGGCAGGCTTAGTCCTCTAAGCGGTTAACCAGTATTGTGCACATTCTTTCGCCAGAAACTGACAACTGCCCTTCTTGAATCAGCGGAAGGGAGAGAATGACCGTAGAAAATATTTCATGATCAATCTCCACGAAAGAATGTTGCCGACCTCGGCGGGGGTTGAACCCGCGACCTCCTGGTCTCCAGTCGGACGGCGCATCCAACTGAGCCACCGAGGCCGACGACAAACGGGATGACTTCAATTTTCCCATCGTTAACTTTCCTTTCCTGAGCAGTAATATCCCTTCTGCACCAGCATACGGCGTTTACGTTTCACAGTTAATCCATTATGCCAGAACCTGTTCAAATTATCAGGACTTCATGGAGCGTGGGAAAGTGCTCACTCAAAAGTTGTTGAGCCAGGGGTATCAAAAAACCAAACTGGTAGCAACACTTAAGAAGTTCTATGGGAGACATCATGATCTAGTCAATCCCTACAATGTGGCAGTTTCCAGAATTGTTTCTGATGTTTTTGCCAGTGACGCGCCATAAGTAGACTTCCCAAATCCCGGATATACGCTTCTACCGATATTTCCTTTGTTCAGGCCCATGGGCATGGTGGGCGAAGCTTGCTTACCAAGTAATGCTTACCATCCGCGGACGCCTGATTACACCCTTTGTTCTGGGGTCCATGTCTGTTGGTCTGAACATTCTGATTCGTCATTCATTTATGGATTTATGATTTTGGATTACGGCTTTGGTACCATGACCGCAACTATTTCTTTTGTGTGTAAAACAATACACAATTAGGAGAAAAGAGAGAGGGTGGAAGGAGGGACCATAAATACTTACCTATAGGTTAAGTATTGCTAGTTAAAATATGTTCTACTTTTAAAAAACTTCATTTTAACTGCACAATACATTAACTTATAGATAATGTGCTAGAATTTGTAGAATAGGAGGGAGGATTTCTCCTAATAAATAGGTCCCAAATTCTGAATTAAGACTTAGGAAACCCAAACTTAGATATATCAAATAAAGGACTAAATTAATGCATAAAGCAATAATAAATGTCCTTTAAACCAAGGATGAAAGATAATCCAGGGTTAAGATATGTCAATTAAAGGTATAATATAACATAATTAGTGTATATTAAGTACCTTTCTAGTGTAGCATCAGGTGTAGAAGGCTGTTGATGTTGTCTATGTTTCTGGAGCTGGATGCTGTTGGCCCCCACCACTTTTTGGGCCACCACAATGGGGCCCAAACTTTGTAGATGTTCTGCTTGTTGAGACATGTCCCTGAGGTAGAATCTAGCAAAGGTTGATGATCGATTCCAAACCGCTGCTTGAAGGATATCATTGAGAGGAACTTTGTCAAAGAAAGCCAAGGAAGACAAAAGAGCTCTAACTTCATGAGCTTTGATTTTGAGGAAAGAAATGTCTCGTTTAGTGAGTTTCCTGTAGGCAAGTTTAATAGTGTAAGATATCCATCTCGAGATAGTATCTTTAGAAATATCTTGATTGCCTTTAATGGGAAGAAAAAGTCTAGTTCTGTTCTGGCGAGAAGAACTAGTCATTTTAAGATAGAACTTCAGAGACCTAACGGGGCAAAGAAGTCTGTCCAGATGTTCCCTTTTACATATTCAAGCAAGACAACAACAATAGGGTCTGGTTTAACAGAAGGAAGCTGGTTCTTTGCTAAGAAACCAGTTTTAAGCATCAAGGAAACTGAACCATCAGTTTGCCTGAATCTTTAGTGTTGTGAATCCATAGCCAATGCATGTATTTCGCTACATCTTTTAGCAGTGGCAAGGGCTAAGAGAAAGGCTGTCTTAATGGTAACGTGAAATTTAGAAGCCTTATCAAGAGGTTCAAAAGGTGGTTTTTGTAAACATACTAAAACCCACAAAAAGTCCCATTTAGGTGTAAGAGATCTTTGTACTGGTCGTTGCAGTTCGAAAGACTTGATTAGTTCAGATAGGACTTGATTAGATCCGATTCTATTACCAGTTTTAAATTTAAGAGTGTTAGAGATCATAGCTCTATAATCTTTAATAGTACTGATTTGGCATTTCTTTTCCAAGAAAAGAAAGATTAAGAAATCGGCTATAACTGTAATAGGGGCCGAGATCGGATTAACCTTTTTTGTATGACACCAATTAGAGAAGATGGTCCATTTTGCATCGTAGACTTTTTGTGTAGCTGTTCTTCTTGATCTAGAGACAAAATCTGCAACATTTTGCGAAAATTTTTATCTCTGATTGATTGATTGTTTGATAACTCCCAAGCGTGAAGGTTGAGAAGTGGGAGGTTTTGATGAACAAATCTTCCTTTGGATTGAGTCAAGAGTCTTGGAATTAGTGGCAGACGAATCGGAGCTGACACTAAGAGAAGAAGAAGTTCTGAGAACCACTGTTGTTGTGGCCAGAATGGAGCTATCAGAACTATTCTGCACTGATGTTGTCGGATTTTTTCCAGAACAGCAGGAATCAGAATAAAAGGAGGAAAAGCATATGCATGAAGATGATTCCAGTCTATGGACAGGCATCTATAGCTAGTGCTTTGTTGTCTTGTACTGGAGAGACATATAATGGGAGTTTGTGATTGAATCGTGTCGCAAACAGGTCCACATTTGGGAAATTGAGCATCTGGAATACTGAATTTGCTACTGTTTGATCCAGAGCCCATTCTGTCTTGATAGGTTTGTCTAGTCTTGATAGGCAGTCTGCAAGAATGTTGAATTTGCCTGGAATGTGACGAACTCTGATAACGATGTTGTGTTCCAGGCACCAGTTGAGAATTTTCCAAACTTCTACACAGAGGTTGGGGGAATGTGTGCCACCCTGTTTGTTGATATATAAGACCACCGTTATGTTGTCTGTAGATATCATGATGCAAGAATGGTGAATAAATGTTATGGCTTGTTTCAGTGCTAATCGTATGGCCATCATTTCTAACATATTGATATGGAGCTGGGATTGGTCTTCTGTGCAGCGACCATGAAAGGATAGTGTCGTCGGCTCTAAGTAAGCTCCACATCCGAAATGACTGGCATCCGTATAAAGGAATAAAGGAAAAATTTGGGATCTGGAGGATGGATAGTAGTCCCTGTCTCGAACCGATTGGGGTTTATCCACCATTGTAAGGGAGATCCAATCATACCGTTTATCGTAATTGGATGATCGAGAGGAAGAATATGAGGTTTCCAGACAGACAAAAGACACATCTGAAGAGGACGTAAGTGAAGTCTGCCTAGGAGAACAAAGTCTGCTGCAGCACTGAGTTTGCCAAAAAAAGACAGGAAAGTTCGTGCCGATACATGTTTGAATGACAGAAATTTCTTGATTGTCAGAAGTAGGTTCTGTACACGATCCGTTGGAACCCTGACTAAATTTTGTTGCGTCAGAAATTCCATGCCTATAAAGGTGAATTTCTGAGAAGAGAAGAGGTCCGATTTCTTGAGATTTGGTAGAAAACCTAGACTTTGAATAGTTTGAATGCAAAATCTTATCTGAGTAATCAAACGGTTGCGAATCGGATTTTTGATCAGCCAATCGTCTAGGTATGGGAAGACTGATATGGCACATTGGCGTAGAAACGCTGCTATAACGTCCATCAATTTCGAAAATATCAACAGACTTAGAGACATTCCGAAAGGTAAGGCCGTGAAGTGATAGATCTGATCTTCGTGAACGAAACGAAGATACTTCCGGGATTGATGATGTATCGGAACGTGTAGGTATGCATCTGTTAAGTCTATGGAGACAGCCCAGTCATTGAGTCTCATCGCTTGTCTTACCTACTTGACTGTCTCCATTTTGAAAGACTGTTTCTTTATGTATCAGTTCAATAAAGAAAGGTCTATGATCAAACATAACTTTCCGTTCTTTTTTGGAACTAGGAAGATCCAGGAATAAAAGCCGGGAGTTCCAGGATTCTGTACCCTTTCCACTGCCGGTTTGTTGAGAAGGTTTTCGATCTCTTCTCTGATAAACAGGGAAGAGGATTGACTCATTCTGATCAGAACAGATGACAAAGGAGGAATTTTGCTGAATGGTATCCTGAATCCGTGTCGTACGATACAGAGGACCCGTTTGTTGTCTGTAATTTCCTCCCATTTTTTCACAAAATGGGCCAATTGTCCTCCCACTGGAATGTCCGAGTACGGAAGTACAGGCAGTGGAAAGGGCTGGCCTTCATAATCTTGTGGAGGAAGAGGCAGGTTTAGAGGAGGGGGAACTGACGAATGTTACCAGTCCTCTTGATATTTTGCTTTTTAGTGTGAGAAGATGTACTTTGAGGTTAAATTTTGGACCTATAAGATTGCGTAGGTTTAGGTCTGGACATTGTTTGTTTGGCAGGGTATTTAGGTATCTTGAAAGCTCTACTCGGAGTAGGAGGCTTGAAAGAAAGAGACTGTGACTGAATGGAAGTAGAAGCTAAAAACCTTTGCTGTTGAGCTTCAAAATTTGATTTGGCTATTTCTTTTATCCTGCCATCAAATAATGTTTTTGAGTTAATAGGAGCGTTCCTTAACTCAAATGAAGAATTGTCAAGAAGCAGTTTTGATGAAGCTAGAGCTGCGTCCCTCCTAGCTTGAAAGATTTCAGCAGTTAAAAGAGTAGACATGGCGGTAGCATGCTTAATCGATTTGGCTACGGCCTCCAAAAGTCTAGAAAGGGCTGCAACCGACAAAGGAAGGCAGCTGAAGAAAATAAGTCAGCATGGGAATTAATGGAAACTAACTTCCTAGCCTTCCTTTCCCATGCTTCCAAATTCTTCAAAGGAATGGAAGCTCTTCCTTTATTAGAGATGTCTAGTCTGCTTCTAATTGTGGAATATTGTCAGTGGGCAAATATTGGTTTTGGCTCTTGTAAAATTTAGTCCGAGCAAGAGCCGAAACCAAGTTTTGCGGGCATATCCAGTCTCTAAAACATTTATCCGAATCAAGTCTGTTCTGAATGTACTTTGTGGTATTCTCAACCAATTTAGACTGGGGTAGAACAAGTAATGGAGTCGAATGGGATTCCATTAAGTGTTCTATCCCAGAAAGAGGTTTAGATGGGGCTTGATCCTGCTGAGTCTTAGGACATAACTCAGCAGGAAGAAGCCTGAAGACCTCATTTGTAGCACGGTCAAAAGACCAGATTTCAGTTTCAGTCTCCGAATCGGGGGACTCTTTATTCGTTTGAGGAAGATTCGGATGAAATTCATCAATATTAATTGGTTGAGTATTGACTGGATTAAAACTGGGCTCCTCAGGTTGTATGGGAACAGGCGTTTGAACGATCTGGGGAGATTTTTTAGCCCTTTTATATCTACCGAAGTCAATTTGAGATTGAGAAGTATTAGAAGAGGAAGACGGCATCATCGATCGTCTTCTTCTCTTTTTGTGTGAGTGTTTAGATCTCTTTGATTTCTTCTTTCGTCAAGAAGAATTCAAAGAGTCTGATCTAGAAGTGGAAGAAGAGGAAGAAGACGATCGATGTCTTCTTCTCTTTTTTGATTTATGATCTCTTCTTGACTGTTCCTTCCGTGAAGGTCTAGTCTGAGAAACATCAGTAGAAATAGGAGGATCAATCATCACACTTGGGTCTGACATCTGCGAAAAGTCAGGCTCAAGTGGGATTAATAACTGTTTGGAAGAAGAAGCTGGATTTGGGAACTCTGACATTTCAGAGTGTTCATATCCAGGAGTATGTACATTTGGTAGTCTACGGATACTACCGTGAGATACATGGCTGCTTATAGAAGGAGCATAATTTTGTAGAGGCACACTGACTGGTGAATAACCAGGAATAAATTGAGTTTGAAAGTCATATGCAAATGACTGGGAACTGGTGCCTGGTTGACCAGTGCCTGGTTGACCGGTGACTGGATGACCGGTAACTTGTTGACCGGTGACTGGCTGACCGGTGAGTGGATGGCCGGTGACTGGATGACCGATGAGTGGTTGACCGGTGAATGGTTAACCGGTGACTGGTTGACCAGTGACTGGATGACTGTGACTGGATGACCGGTGATTTGTTGCCCGGTGACTGGTTGACCAGTGACTGGTTGACTGGTGGATGGGTGACCGGTGATTGGTTGAAGGGTGACTGGATGACTGGTGACCGGTGGACTTAATGCCCGGTCGGACTCTAGGTCCCCCAGGCTGCCACCTTGATGGGTCCTGCCCTGAGCAGTATAGCTAAGTGGGGCGGTGCTCCCATCAAAAGACCCACTGTCAGACAAGTCTGACTGGGATTTTTTAGTCTTCTTAGATTTCTTCTGTCTTCTTTTCTGTGTCATGACCCACTTGCGAGTGGCGTATAGTCGTCTCTTCTCGGCAAGATTCCACACTTTTTTAGTCCAAATACTGCAAATAGAACAAGGAGAAACACGTAGACAAGCAGTACAAGATATACAAGAAGGGTGATTATCCCATTTGGCTTTCAAATGACCACAGTTGCCGCGGGCGATGTGCATCGAATGATGCGGAAACTAAAGACACAGAAAATAACGCTAAGAAAGCAAGAAACTGAAAATCGATAATTTCAAAAGAATTACATGTTTAGTAGAAGGAGTGAATATAGAACAAGAGAAAAGCAAGGATATAGAAATTTAACTGTATAAAAAAGAAATAAATACAAATTTCTTTCACAGATAAATAATCCTTGAACTTTTTCACTGTCCACAAAAAAGAAACTGACACGTGATCAATTGAGCGGGAGGAATTACGTCACACAGGTAACTGTTTAAAGGGACCTTCTGAATTAAGACTTTATCACGACTGAAATGTCGTTTTTCTGTGGAGGGGGTGAAAAACAGAATAGAATACCACATTATCTATAGGTTAATGTATTGTGCAGTTAAAATGTATTGATATTTTTCTCATTTATCAATGAAAACATATGTTGTGGGTACTCATTAGAAGCCCCTTTTCTTATTTCTGTACAAAAACATACCTTATGGGTACTCATTAGAAAAACTTCTAATGAGTACCCAAAACATGTTTTTGTACAGAAATAAAAAAAATGTCATTTTTTTTTCTGTTGAAAAGTATGTCTTAGCTGGAGCGACGAACCCTCCTATGCCATGTGCGCCAAGACAAGATTAGCAAGAAAAACGCTGAGACCAGAAAACGGTATGATACCTGTGAGAATGGGTCAACACTGTTTGTCACTCATCCAGCTATTTTTAGACACATCAACAGGTTGTCAAATGGAGCTGTTCAAATTTTAGGTGAAAAAAAAGTAAGGAATTAAGGTGTCCCAATAATATGAACATAGGCAATGCCTATAGGCGAGCTTGCAATGCACATGTCTTGAAAAAAGGAGTACACACATCTGACAAAATTTCATTAAAATCCGATAAGTATGAAACAACTGAATTTTCATCAGTGCAAAAAAGTATTTTGGTATTTAACGCTTGAAACTGACCTTGCACTAAGTCAGAGTTAAGTGTGCTTTTGTAGTCATCCAACAAAGTCGCATTCCACAAATATTTACCATTAACATACTCACAGGAATCATTCATATCTTCCAACAAATTTTATTACACAGATTACTTGTTAAAATATGCTTTACTATAAAAACTTCATTTTAACTGCATAATACATTAACCTATAGATAATGTGCTAGAATTTGTAGATTAGAAGGGAGGTGCTCCCATAGTTCTAACACTATTATATATATTAGATTCCCTTACCTTCTAGTTTAAGACTCAGGAAACTCTAAGGAATCAGATACATTCTATATATACTAGAATGATCTAGATTCACTTATAACATATCTCTAAGGTGTTAATACCTTATTACATGTATGATGGACTCTGGAGGTTGCCAGTTTTCTTAAGCATCAGAGGCCTGAATTCCTGGCCCCCACCTTTTTTGGTAACAACGGTTGGGCCCAAATGAAGCAAACTGATGACTTGCTGAGACATATCCTTCAAGTAAGATTTTGTGCAGTTCAAAGAAAGATTCCAGACTACTGTTTTGATAATGTTATTGAGCGGAACCTTATCAAAAAATGACCAGGAAAAGATAGCTGTCTATCTTCTTGAGCCCTAATTATTAAACAAGGAAATGTCTCCTCGGATGAGTTTCCTGTAGGTAAACTACACATCCCGAGAATTTAAGATAAATCTTAGCGATGCCATGATTACCTTTAATTATTCATTTTATTTTTTTTTTAATCACAAAATTTAACAAAATATTCCCTTTTTTTTTTATTTTTGAGCTAATATAGGAATAATTAAAGCTCTGGATAAATGGACAGATCGGATTCTTTGCCAAATACCCAGTTTATAGTTTTCTAATAGCTCATAAAAGTTTACGAAATATTCCCCTTCTTGCATTTTCAAGCTAATTTAGGAATAATTAAAGATCTGGGTAAATGGACAGATCTGATTCTTTGCCAAATACCCAGTTTATAAAATCATTGAGAGTAAGACATCTGATTGATTAAATTTATATGATTTGCCTATTGCCAAGTTTTACTTTGGTATCGTTTCTTAGCCATGGCAACAGTTAATAGGAAAGGCTGTTTACCTCTTCATATGAAGTTTGACAGCCTCATGTAAATTTGATATGGGACTTTTGACAGGTGTAAATTTGAGAATGTTTCTTAGCCATGGCAAAAGTTGATAAACGGAAAGGCTGATTACATCGTAACATACAGTTTGACAGCCTCATAATTTTTTAAAACTCTTTAAAGGAAAGATCTTTATACTGTTCAATGCAATTTAAGGTGCTAATTAACTCTGATGCAACTGAGTTAGAATGGATTCTATTACCAGAGTTAAAATATTACACAGCATGGATCTATATTCCTTGATGATACTGATTTAGCATTATTTTCTTAGAAATCAAAGGTTTATCAAGAAATTTGACTATGACGGAAAAAGAAGTCAAAACCAAATCAACCTTCTTTCTATGACAGTAATTGAAGTATATGAACCATTTTGCCTCATAGACTTTCTGAGCAAATGTCTTATGGTACTGAGACAAATCTGCGACATTTGCAAATTTTGACTCAATTATTTGTTTGATAACTTCCAACATAAGACGAGATTTGGGAGGTTTTGTTATTGAAACTTTCCCACTGATAATTGCTGAATTTGGAAAGTATACATGACGAGTCGGAATTTACGAGGGCGAGTCAATAAAAAAACAGCCTAACTTATTTCTGGGTGAGATCGATCTCTTCTTTTTCTGTGTAATTGCCCTCTAGAATGATGCACTTGGACCAACATTGTTCCAGTGCCATCAGCCCAGAACTAAAGAAGCCAGGATCCTTGTCTCCGACCCACTCCTCAACTGCCACCACGACTTCTTCATTGGACCGGAAATGTCATCCACGGATATCCTTTTTCAAGTTTGGGAATAGGAAATAGTCACTAGGAGCTAAGTCCGGAGAATAGGTGGGTTGCGGTATTAGCTCATACCCATTCAGCTCAACAGCATTCATTGCAATTTTGCAAGTGTGGACTCTCGCATAGTCCTGTTGGAGCAGAATCCCTTTGGAGTGTTTACCTCAGCGTTTTCAACGGATTGCAGTTCTCAGTTGGTCAAGCAAATTTGCATAATACGCACCTGTTATTGTACTTTTCTTTGCTAGAATGTCCAACATAATAACGCCTTTTGCATCCCAAAATACAGTTGCCATCACCTTGCCAGCAGAGGGTTGCGTTTTGAACTTTTAGGTCTCGGAGACCCGGCCCAACCCACTGGTGACTTTGAGCTTTATTCTCTGGCTCATAATAATGGACCCAGGTCTCATCTACAGTCACCAGACATGAAAGGAAATCATCTTCCTTTGACCTAAACTGCTTCAACAATGCGCTGCATACTGATGTTCTGGTTGCCATTTGTTTGTCACTAAGAGATTTTGGGACCCAAGGGGCTGTTAGCTTGAGCATACCCAAGCGATCATGTAAAATTGTTGAAACGCTGCCATGTGAAATGTGTAATGCATTCGCTATTTCTTCCACCTTAACTAGCCTATCAGAGTTCACCAGATCTCGTACTTTGTTACACATTTCTTCATCGGCGGCATCTGATGGGCCTCCAGACCTGGTTTCGTCTTCTAAAGACGTTCTACCGCGTTTGAATTCCCCAACCCAGAATTTAACTTGTGTATATGATGGTGCAGAAGACCCATAAACATTGGTCAACTTGCAATGTATTTCCTGACCTGTTTTCCCTTTCAAATACAAGTACCGAATTACAGCAAGGTACTCAACTTTTGACGAAAAGCTTGCTTTTGCATCGCTAGCCATATCTAACATTCAATATCTTATGAGTGAATGACACGATAAGGGTGCAATTTTGCTCTCAGGCCTAAAACATGTATTGAAACAAGGCATGAAAATCGTGAGTGTCTCAGTCAATTGGAAATGGGATAGGCTGGTTACTTATTGACTTGCCCTCGTATACTATTAATTTTAATATCTCTGAGAACCAAAGACACTGAGGTTCAGAGAAGTAGTAATAACTATTCTACACCTATATTGATGAATTAGTGAGAATAGATGATATCATGATTTATAGTGTAATAAATATATAAACTTATAGAATATTCCAGTTTATGGATAAATAATTTATCGTCAAGGCTTGATTATCCAAAACTGGAGAGATAATAAAAATTTGTGATTGTAACAAACCATAAACAAACTTATAGAATATTCCAGTTTATGTGGATAAATCATTTATCGTCAAGACTAGATTATGCAAAACTGGATAGATATATAGCAAAAATTTGTGATCGTATCGATTCGTAAACAATCTGTATTGTTATATAAGAACCATTTAGTACTGAAAGGTTTATCAGATCTCTAGAAAAAAGGTTCATAATTTTATATCTCCCTGGAATATTACGACTTTCTAGACTTATTACACATTCCCGGTATCAAATAGGGACTCCCATACTTCTATGCATAGATTGGGAGAATAAATACCTAATAGTTCGATGATATAATAGACCACTGTTGTGTTATCGATAAATCTCTTAACACAAGAGTGCAGAATGTACTGTATGGCTTTTTTCCGTTCACGAACAATAGCCATATACTTTAATATAATATGGAGCTGGAATTGATCTTCTATCCAGAGAACATAAAGGATAAGGCTTATTAGTCTTCTGCCCAGAGAACTTAGCACTTTATCCATGATTACTGTATGGATAAAAAAGGAGTTAGTTGAGACCTAACGGATGGATGTATCTTCCTTAAACAAAGCAATTGGAATGTATCCACTTTGACATAATTCGGATGATTGTCACAATCAAAACTTGATAATCTGAATAAATTATGTGAGGTTCCCAAGGTGAATAGCACAGTCAATCGATTCGAAACTCCGTCTGTGTTAAATATTCTATTGTCGGAAGTATGTATAAATACTATTTAGTAATACTCCGATGAATATATATTTAGTCTAGATTTTTTTACCTACAAAGAAGAATCAAAAATAGGTGTAAAATCTAACTTTTAATCAATCCTAAACCTAACATGATTGAAGACAATATAGTGAAAGATATTCTACTGTGTATAATTTTGAGATGATCCGTTAACGCAGACGAGTAGCGATTACATCCACCTGTTTACTACAAATGCACAAATTCAGGTACATTACAAATATAGTACAGAGAATTGGAAGAGATGATTGTCAAGCGAAAAATAAAAGAAACTTCCTTGATTGTGGATGACTTAATCATCTAAGAGCATCCATAAGAAAAAAAGGGAAAGCCCTGTCTTTGAACAATATCAACATGCACTGACTTGGTTGTCCTCATCTTGAATTGTTGTTTTCTTATATATTAAATGGAAATATCCCTTGTCGGATTTAACTTCCGTTGTCTCTTGGGTAAAACACATCTGGGAGTAAAATCCATGAATTCCCGGATTTGTTACTCTTTCCACTACCCGTTAACTGAGAAGTTCTGTTTTTATTCTTCTCATACTAATAGGAAGGAAACTGACTCAGATTTATTGGAACATTAAAAAAATGAGGAAGTGGATTGAATTTAGTCCTGAAAATTTCTTGGACCCATTTGTTCTCCTCACTGTTTCGTAAAGTACGAGCAATCTTCCTCCCATCGGAATTCTGGACATGATAAGATAGGCAGTGGGAGAGTTGGCTTTATGACTTGTAAACTATCATTCATGTTTAGAGGAGGTAGAACTATATGCTGCGTTAATACTCCTCTTAGTAAGTCCTTTTTGTATCATACATATGATTAATTCCTAGACCTATACAGTACGTTTTGCTTAGGTCTGGAAATTTTATTGGCTGTCTAGGTTTTGAAACAGTCCCATAGCCAAATATGATAATTTATTACATGTATATTACATGTAATTTGTATATTATCTGAAGAAGCAACAAGAGCTCCACCAAGCAGGGCATTATACACCCGTGGCAAGTAATAAGATGTAGCACATAAACTGGCTCCTGTATAATTCAGTTCTCCTGAAATAAACTGTAAGTGGAATTACAAAAAATTTTTTTTTTTAAATTTCATTGGGGCATAGCTCTGCTGATATTTGGTGAACTGTAACCTAAAGGTCCAAGCTGGCCCAGACATTAAGGAAGAAGTGACTTCTCCCTCCTGGGAAAATAGGGAGAAATTTGCTGCGTCTAGGGAGAAGTGCTTTCTGACAAAGGACACACCACAGAAGCACGGCTATATCATATGAGCCTTTGATTAATAAAATAAATAGAAATTTTCAAAGGCGTTTAACTCTGCTAATATTTGGAGGACTGTAACCTTGAAATAATATGCGCTGCTCCACACCATGGTCTAACTACAAATCAAGTTTCAGCTTGATAGGATGTAAACTGTAGGATGAGTTTGCCGGAAACGAAAAGTCTATCGAAATTTTCAAAGGGGCATAACTCTGCTAATATTTGGTGGACTGTAACCTCGAAACAATACACTCTGCTCCACATCATGGTCTAACTATACATGAAGTTTCAGCTTGACTGGATGTAAACCATAGGAGGACTTAGCCAGAAACGAAAAATTAAATAGAAATTTTCCAAGGGGTATAACTCTGCTAATATTTGGTGGACTGTAACCTTGAAATAATGTGCGCTGCTCCACATCATGGCCTAACTACGAATCAAGTTTCAGCTTGATCAGATGTAAACTGTAGGAGGGGTTAGCCAGAAACGAAAAGTCTACTGAAATTTTCAAAGGGGAATAACTCTGCTAATATTTGGTGGACTGTAACCTCGAAACAATATGCGCTGCTCCACATCATGGTCTAACTATACATGAAGTTTCAGCTTGATCGGATGTAAAATGTAGGAGTTAACCGGAAATGAAAAGTTTACAGAAATTTTCTTAGGGGCATAACTCTGCAAACATTTGGTGGACTGTAACCTCGAAACAATATGCGCTGCACCACATCATGGTCTAACTATATACCAAGTTTCAGCTTGATCAGATGTAAACTGTAGGAGGAGTTAGCCAGAAACGAAAAAGTTTACGGACGGACGGACGCCATACCCCGTAACATAATACGTCCCGTTTTTCAAACGGGCGTATAAAAATCTATATTATAGTACTTCTAAGTTAGATTTTGTAACTTCTTGTAACTTAATAGAATTAACTGGAGCAATTCTCTTCTTAACTAGAATGTTCCAAAAGAATTTAAATAAGGCTACAGTAGTATCGTATCGAGCCTAGAGTCTAGATAAGGCATGACTGACATAGACTCTTGTTACAGGTATAAATATACTGCCGACAAAATAAATTAATATGGGAACTAAATGCCTCTAACTGCTGGCTGTTTTCCCATATTTCTATGTTTTTGAATGTAATAGAATATTTGCCCCTACTAGACTGTCTATGCGAAGCATATCTAGAGAGGATATTTTGATTCCGATAATGTTGTAATTTATTTGTGTAACACCTCATAGGAGTCAATGAACTGACATTTTGTGTGTAGTTTTGACCAAGATCATCCACATAATTTGTTCTGGATATACTTGGTAGTATTTTCTATCAATTTAGATAAAGAACTAATAAAGTAGTTGAACGAGATTCCGTAAATAGTTCAATTCCTGACAGAAATTTATAGGGAGTATGATCTCCCGAAGTTCTCGGACACATCTCCAGTAAAGTTTAGAAGACTTCATTAATAATTTTATCAAAGGATCAGGTGTCTATTTCATAGTCTGATACTGGATCCTGTGATGAATAATGCTTCGAATTATCGATTGTCTATTTGGTGTTTTCTCTACAACTCTATCAGGTTGTGGTGTTATATGAACGTTAACAATCTGAGGAGGCATCATAATCTTACATATATTCAAAACAAAAAGAAGAAGGAGATTGGCATCTTCTTTTCTTATGAAATGTTTTGATTTCTTTGTCTTTTTCCTTCTTCTGAGAGAAGACAAAGAAGAGGAAGATGAGTAAAAGCAAAACTGTATCTTCTCTTCTTTTTGTTATTATATTTAGGCTGATCTCTTCACGTACGTATTTTATGAGAAACAGACCTATAGTCTTCCAAGTATTTGTCAGCTGTTCGATAACAATACTGGTATCTGACATATTCCCTAAGCAGTAGCACTCTTTGTTTATTCATTGAGTTTGGAGGCTCATTCCTAACTGATTGCTCCGAGCTCAGGGATATCGAACATCGGCTACCCAGTATTCAGTGCCTAACATTTGCTGCCTGGTACCCGGTGCCTGGTGATTGGTGACTGGTGCCCGATGACCCGTGACTGGTTGACTGGGGACTCATGCCTGGTGGACTTATGCAATGAATGGTATGCCATTCGTGGAAGAGCCACCAAAAAGGGGCCTACCCCCAGCAGTACAGCCATGCGGGGTTGTGATCCCATATCCTTGTAGAAATGTCTTAAGGAAATCCTGAGTTGACATTTTCTCTCCAACTAAGTTTGTCTTGCAGTCTAGAGCAGTATAATCTTCTTATTTGCTCAGGGCTTAAATAAGGTTTCTGAAAGTACTTGCCCGGGGGACAAGTTGGATTTTATTTCAACTTGCCCCCAGGATTTTGAACTTGCCCAAGTATTTTGCTTCCTTAAGTTCATGTTTTCTGTCGTTTTCTCTGTAAAACTTTATACCTTTGCACCCCATATGCAGGCTGGATCCATACAGCCTTTAACCAACATATGTATCTGTAATTACTGTCCATTCTTGTTACCTTTGCAGCAATAAGATTGTTTTTGAATCAGACTTTTAAGGTATGGGCTATAAACAGTAAAGGAAGACAATTTTGGGGAAAAGTTAATGCCAAATTTAATTAACATTCAGCTATAAACAGCAGTCATGAACCTAATCAGATGCATTACACAAGTGTTTAAGATCATGACTTTGAAGCTACTAGGACTACAAAGCAGCTATAGTGATGTTTGTAAACTTCAAAGCCATGTTCTTACTGACTGGTTTGTGTGAAACTAACTTCTTTGTAGTGCCACTGAGGTTAGTAGCCTCAAAGCCATTCCTTCAAACACTTATGTAATGCTAGTGAAATTTCCTCTGAGGTAGAAACAAAATTATTGACATGTAGCTCACTGCAGAAAAAGATTATGCTGAATTTTATGCAACTGAATAATTTCATAATAAATTTGTTTTTAATAAGTGTCTGCATTCCTGCTCTAGCATGAAAACAAAATTCAGCATAAGCTTTTTCAGCATCGATCATTAGATCGTTTTTCTTGTGATACTGTAACCAGGCAAATTTGTTAAGCCATTTCTGGTGAAACGATCTTTTTCGCGATTTTTCTTCATACTTTCGCTTTTGTTCTTTTTTTGCCTTGTCAGACTTTCTTCTTTTCCGGTCGCTTGCCCCATAAAGAGGCACTTGGTCCGATTTTGTAATGTCAAAAATCGGAAACATTGCTTTTGCAGCCATCTTGTTTGACGGTCAAACTTATTATGTATCGCATCGTTTGATTGGATAAACGAAACATCACGGGGAGAGAAATTGCAAAATTGACCAATCAGAGAAGCTGTTCTAAAACATAAAAAAAAGAAGGGGGTGTGAAAAACTATCGAAATCGAGAAAGATGAACCTGAATTGTGACCTGCCCGGCAGGCCTAACACCAGCAGAGTCTGCTTGCCCGACGCTGAAACAGCACAGATCAGGCAATCGGGCATCCGCTTATTTCAACCCCTGTTGCTCATGAAGCAATCAAATTCTAACAAACAATACATGAAGAACACCTAAAACGAGAATAAAAATAATTAGTATGATTATCCCATAACAAACAGAGATGATCACACAATACTGTAATGGCTGGAATCAACAGTTGTGAAAATGCATGACATCGGTGATGACGACATTAAATTCACAAGATCAAAATATGAACAAGACCTGTCACCAGATAGGATAGCTCACCTGAACTCACGCTTATCAGTCAAATAAAAAATTATGACCTTAAAATTCTGATCATAGTTAGTGTTGTGTGTGTGTGTGTGTGGTGTGTGTGTGTGTGTGTGGGGGGGGGGGGGGGGGTGGGGGGGGGGGGGGAGGAAGACATGGCACTAGATATAATTTTGGATGAACATCCTCCATAGCTGCTAACTGTATACCAAATATAACTAGTATGATTTGAAAAGCAGATGAGTAAATAAAAGATCTTAAGAATTTTGAGGTATAACTTTAACATAAAATTTCTAAGCCCATGACCTTGACCTGTAGGTTATAGGGCAGGGATAGGCTGAATAAAAATTTGGAGCATTATCTATAATCATGCCAAATATAAAGTAACTCCATGCAAGGATTTAGAAATAAAAAGATCTTAAAAACTTCAGACCCAAAACTCTAACATAAATTTCAAAGTCAGTGACTTTGACCTCTAGATCATAAGCAGAGGTGGGAATGGTGTCGAATAAAATTTTGGATCAATATCTATAGTAATGTCAAATATAAAGTAACTCCATGAAAGGATCTAGAAATTAAGAGATCTTAAAAAAACTTTGACGCAAAACTTTAACATAAATTTCTAAGTCTGTGACCTTGAACTCTAGGTCATAAGCAGGGGTGGGAATGGTACAAAATAAAATTTTGGATCAATATCTATAATCATGCCAAATATAAAGTAACTCCATGCAATGATTTAGAAATTAAGAGATTTTAAAAATTTCGACGCAAAACTTTAGCATAAAATTTCTAAGTCCATGACCTCGACCTCCAGGTCATAAGCAGGGCTGGGGTTAGTGCCGAGTAAAATTTTGGATCAATATCAGGGCTCTAGAAATTCTGAAATCTGAATCGGTCCAGCCGATGACGATGATGTCATCATTGAGCCAGTTTCCAAAGTGAAAATATAATATCACTTGTCACGAAAACTAATGACAATTGGCAGTCCTATAAATCCTTTTAAATAATACACCTCAAACTCCTTTATATCACGGAAGTGCGGGAATAACGAGGATGATCAAAGCTGGCGTCATCAATAAATACATTCAGGTATGTAAAAAAAAAAAAAAAAAAAAAAAAAAAAAAAGGACGATTTTGTTTTCCTAGAAACTATTTATAAAAACTGATTCCCCGTCTTATGTGTAAGCGCGAAGACAACGGTAAACAGGAGAGAAGGAACGAAACAACTTTTATGGATCTAATAAGGTCTAATGCCACAGGCGGTTTTGCAGTTTTTGATGTGCCAAGATCTGATCAGACTGCTAAAGTTTTAAGCACTGACCAAACTTTGTCTAGCGCAAGTGTTGCATTACTTATTTTTACTGTGAAATCTACCATGAATTATACTCAAGTATTACGGTCGTCAAAAAAAAAAAAAAAAAAGCAAACAGTAAGACCCAGATCAGACACCGTTGTATGCGACATCTGATCAGAACCTACACAGTTTGGGAATTAATTTATCAAATCTGGGACCAACAAACCGCAAACCATGTTGAACAAAACAAAAACAGAAACAGATGCGATCGTGGGGAATTCTTTAATCACTCTCAGTTGGGACTAAAGCGATTTTTGATCTTTTGGACACGCAAACTGCACCTGGTGTTTTGCAGTTGCAGTGTATTCACACATGTCACATAAACGGATTAATTATCAGACTACCATCACTGATGATTCGTGTTAATCGCTTGTTTACCGCAAAAAGGACAGTGAAGTGTTGATTTTTTGACAATGTTTGGATAATGACGTAATTAATTTGTGTTGCGGTAGGTTGCCGTTGTTCATCTGACCTCTCCAATTTATATGTCAAATGACCATTTAGAGCTGTTTAACTACCATAATATAGGCTTAAAAAGGTGAGCAGATGTTATCAGTTTGGATTTTTAGACATCATTGATTCGTGAGAAATTGGTTGGCTGGGGAAAAAATGAGGTTCAAGACAAACCTGTTGGACCGAATTATTAGCGTTTTTGGCTGTTTGAAACCGGTCCGGGATTCTTATTTTCGGTCCAGACCGGCTATTTTCCGGTTTTCTAGCGCCCTGATTAATCTATAATCATGCCAAATATACAGTAAATCCATACAAGGATACAGAAATTAAGAGATCTTAAAAACTTTAACGCAAAACTTTAACATAAATTTCTAAGTCCGTGAATTTGACCTTTATGTCATAAGCAGGGGTGGAAGTAGTGCCAAATAAAATCTTGGACCAATATCTATTATCATACCAAATATACAGTAAATCCATGCAAGGATTTAAAAATTACGAGATCTTAAAAAACTTTGACTCAAAACTTAAACATAAAATTTCTAAGTCCGTGACCTTGACCTAGAGGTCACGAACAGGGGTGTGGATAGAGCTCAATAAAATTTTGGACCAACATCTATAATTATACCAAATATAAACTAAATCAATCAGAGGATTTAGAAAATATGAGGTCTTAAAAACTTTGACGTAAAACTTTAACATTTATGTTAACGCCGCCACTGCCGACGCTAACCCCAACGCCAACACCAACGCTGACGCCGATGCCAACACCAGGGATAGTGCAATAGCTCTTCCTGTACTTTCGTACATGCGAGTTAAAAATGGAAAGAAAACATATCATCTGTGAAAGGAATAATAAAGGAACATAAGAATACAGAAAATAAGAAATATTCCGGAGAAAAAGAAAGATAAATTAGATTTTTTTCACCCAGTAAAAAATCCTGTTTATTTTCTTTGTTCCACAGAAAAGAAACTGAACAGTGATCAAAAGGGCAGGAAAGGTGCCGTCACACAGGTAAATGCCTAAAGGACCTTCTGGATTAAGACTCTTAAGACTTTCCATTTTTCTGTGGAAGGTTTAAATACAGAATAGAATAGCACATTATCTATAAGTTAATGTATTATGCAGTTAAAATGTTATATATTAAACATGGTCACATTACTGCTTGGAAAAATGCTGAAAAAAAAAAGGTATAAACATAGTTGGGGTCATTTGATTGAACTGTATCCTTAATGCTGAATGCCAAGCTAAAGAGTAGCTAGTACCATTTTTAAAGTCTCTGGTCTAGTCTCTGACTAGGCTGAAGATTGAACTCATAAGCTCCCAGTCACAAAGTAGATGCTCTACCAACTGAGCCACTATGCCGATTTCAGAAATTATGAGAATTATTACCAACCTCAGTAGGTTTCCAGTCTGGCATTTTTAAATCTGCATCATATACAAAGTTACAACTTTTAACTGCAAAGAAAAACAGACAACATGTTACACATTGATTTATCAATTGCATAAAATTCAACAAGAGATATAATTCTTGAATACCTACCGGGGTCCAACATCAAGGTCAATATTAAGTGAAACTGATACATTTTCAAGGAGGCACTGTCAAAATGTTTTGGCTTCCCGTCTGAAAAAGGTCTTTACCCTTAACAAAAAGAATTGTTTTACAGTTAGCCCCTTGGGAGCAAATTAGCCTATGTCAATGCGGGGGCATCTGTGTACTTTGGACACATTTCTAGTTAACAAAGAATCCAAAAATAATGAGAAATATAAGGCTCTTTGCCTGCAAGGGCTGTAACTCTTTCCTATTAGAGTGAATCCATTTTCAGAAGGGAATCAACAAGCAGGAAAGCAAACAGGAAGTCACAAAAGTAATCTCCGTTGTCAAAAATGGCAGAGAATTACCAAGTGTATACTTTGCCTTTGAATACCAACAATAAGCAGAGGATCTTAACCCTTGTCCTGCTGAATAAATTAAGATGCCAGGCTTACTTCTAATTTTCAGCCAATCAGATTACTTGATCCAAGCTGTTCATACAAATTCAAATATTTAATGACAAACAGTGCAGATCCAGATCAGTTGGCTTCTTCAGAAGCCAACTGATCTGGATCTACACTGTTTGCAAAGGCAGGGTATATCCGGGTTCAGCAGGACAAAGGTTAATAGTGACTGAGTGCCAAACACACAGCCATCACCTATCACTTACACTTTTTGACAGACAGGGTCCAATTAAAGCATTTCTGACGAGGTCCAGGTCATAAGTCAATTTGGCTGCAACTTTATATCCTGAAGGATTCTGGGTAAGATTCATGACATTATGATGAATATTACATGTGATAATAAAGAACTTTGTAGAAGTTTATGTTGCACCTGCATACTAAAATGTGAAAACAAGGCACCAGATGATTGAGAGTTGTCATCATTGTTTAGCTCAGTGAGATAGAACAAACAGTGAAATGAAACTAACTAAGTTTTACAGTTTGTAGTCTTCATTTTGGGTGAACACTCCCCGTACCTTCAATGTCCGCAACAGGTCTGGCATATGCTGCGGACATATGCGGAATTCCGCGTAAATCATTGCGGAAGTTGGCGTATGTCCGCTACAAATCCGCAGATGTCCGTGCCTCTGTCAAAGCCTGCGGACTTTTGCGGACATTTTTCCGTATCAGCTGGGGCTATCTGTTTACAGACGTCCGCAGCTCTATGCAAGTTGGCCTGCGGACGTCCGCAAAAGCTTGTGTAGAATTCTGACTTTGTTTTTTTTGTTGCGGACTTGTGCGGACATTTTGGACTTAGAAAAGATCAGGCATTGAAGTAAACTGCATATGTCTGCACAAATTCTTGCGGACTTCTGAAATATTGTCATACACATTTTGAACAATAAATGGGTAAGTATGTCAGGCAATGTACACACAGAAACCTTACACACTCACAAAATAGTACCATTTTAAATTGTAAACAATTAACCAACAGTAATGATATTTCAGGCCTGCGCTTTTATTTGGTTCAAATTAATTTACCAGAAAAGTGTTATGGTACACAAATGCAACATTGTTTTGACTCAGTTTCATAAATTGCAAAAAAATGTATCAATACACTATAAAATTTGAAATTAGGATTCCAAACACTGTGACAGTCAGGATATATTTTTAAAGCAAATTAAGTTGGTTTTGTTTTTTTCTTAATTGTAAAAATAAACTCACTACTTGTAAAAGACATTGATTGATAAAATGGTACATTATTAAAGAAGAATAATGGTAGAATATCCTGCTTTATTATTCTTACAGTTTCAATGAATTCATTCAGCTATTTTGATTTATATGCAAGTGGCTATAGTATAAACACTGGCTATAATACACCAAATCTTTCTTATTCAACCAAACTTTAACTGCACCAAATCTTAATTGTACTGCATCATTATTCAAATTTTGGGACCCTTCCCAGTAACTTGAACCACATACAAAATGATCAGTTGTATTTGCTTGGAAATCTGTTAAGTTTATAAACAACTAATTATTACATGAAGTCAGAGATATCTTCAGCAGAAAATCTTAATTGCATGTTCTAATTTTGTGAACAGCTATAGTTTTTGCATAATGATTAATTATGTAGAGCAAACATTAAAAACTAAGTCATATGGCATATGATCATGTAATACCACATATGATCAACAGGTTATTACACAGCAGGGGGAGCAACTCTAACAGATCCTCTGGCCCTGCGGATGTCCGCACCCATCCATGCGGACTTCCGCAGACATCCACACCCATCCATGCGGACGTCCGCACCAATCCATGCGGACGTCCGCACCAATCCATGCAGACGTCCGCATAGACGTCCACAGATGACCGCACTGATGTCCGCAGACTTCCGCGGACCTCTCTGCCGACAACTGCGGACCTGCATATGGAAATATTGCGGACGTCCGCACAGAAAAAATTTCCAGCTTGCGTAGACTTGCGGACAAAGCATCCCAATACTCCGCAGACCTCCGCAGGCAAATGTCCGCAATTTTCCATGCGGAATATAACCTTCTTTGCGGACATTTCAGGTACGGGTAGGATGGGCGATAGGCACAGATGAACTTATGAACACTTGCACGCCTAACTTGTCTATGCTAATGCATGTGCAACAAAAAAGGATAAATGGTTTTCTGTATGTTTGATAAACAAAGGACTACAAAATCTGATGTTACTGATGTGACCTATTTCATCATCCAAATGGGCTATTAAAGATGTAATGTCAATAAGCACCAAGGTCGTTCCATAATATATAATGAATACCTCACTCAAGAGCTGATATTCACCTGTCTGCTCAGGGTTACCACACAATATAACCATAGCGATTGACATATATAAAAAATCCCATTTTTTTTTTTTTCAAAACTCAAAAATTAATTAGGTAGTCTACTTCTCAACCCTAAGAAGCCTGCCAAATAAAGCCCTAAGTCAAATACTGTCAGAGATATCTACACTAGTTGAAGTTTAGCAAACAAAATAATGAACACAAACGAAGCAAAAGCAATCTGCACCCAAGCCCCTCCCCCCATACACACCACTCTGCACCCCCAACTCCACCCCCCCCCCCCCCCCCCACACACACACTCCCACCCACCCCCTAACACAAACACTCAACTTTTTCAAATTATATGACAGAATATGACCATCAAGACTAAGGTATAAAAACTATACTCACTGTTTGGTTTAGGAAAGCTACATAGTTCCACATAATAGTCATCTTTAAATGATGTCTCTAACATGTGGCCTAATAAAAAAGAACCTGTTCTCCAAAATACCTGGAAAATAAACAGTGATTACAAAGATTGTGGTACAACTAACAATAATACTGATGATATATGAAGAAACCACGCCTCTTGAAATTCATTCACTGACTGGAACTATTTTGGTAGGAAATCATAACTGCTGAATGTAAAAATTCAAAGGTAAAACATGGATGAAAATGTAATAAACAGTTTATTTGGTTGCTTCGCTCACTCGTTTTTTACACGCAAGCCTTAGAAGACTAGTGAATTATTTCTCCGTAATCGATCAAAACAACCAAATAAACTGTTTATTACATTTTCATCCATGTTTTACCTTTGAATTTTCACATTCAGCAGTTATGATTTCCTACCAAAATAGTTCCAGTCAGTGAATGAATTTCAAGAGGCGTGGTTTAGTTTGAAAATCAGCCGCCATCTTGTTTTCACTATAATGCAAAAATCATCCTGTGCTTGAAATACAGACACAAAAATGTCATGAAAATTGAACTGGATTATCAAGAAAAACATACTTTATATTTGTGTTGCAGGTCTTATCTCAAAAATGCCAACTAGATGTGAAAATTGCAGTCTGATTTACATGATTTATCAAATTTTCCGCGAAACGTCAACTATTGTTATTGTTGTTACCAACTACGTCAGCAACATCGCCTAGCAATTATGCCGTCAAAACGTTCGAAATGAAATAATTCACTCGGTGAATTATAGATTATAATTCACTGATAAATATCAGTAAATCGCTGTTGAAAATGTAATAAAAACTATATAAATAATGATACATAAGTTTTTGTGTAGTTGACTTTATAGATCAGAGGTGACAAATATTGGGCATAGCAATCTAATTAAGGTATGCAATACAACTTCACTTATTCATACACAAAATGTTGTCAGGCTAGGTCATACAGTACCATTCTGAAGCTTTTTTTTTTGTCTAAATTAACAAAGTATGAGAACAAAAAAGATTTCTATTTACAAGAATGTTTGTTAAAATGGTAGCAAGGCTGATATTAGAAGGGGCAGTTACATTAGGTATCTTTCAGGTAGTCCAATTTTACAAATTCAGTGATTCATTAAAATACTGTGTGATTTGGAGATTATGATAGTATCGTGATGCATCGTGATATTAGACCTTTGATAGTGATATTATCATGATAGGGATATCTCTGATAGTGATAGTAGCATGATAGTCATAATTTTGCATATCATGCCTAAACGATACTGTTCAGTGATGTACTTAGTATGTGATACACTCTCCTCATTACATGTACTCCCACACACAGGATTATAGATATAGGAGATACTTTTTCTTTTCCACAATATAGGTCAATATACAGGTCACACTGGCCTACATATGGAATGCAACATAACAATTTTACTAAACATGCTAAATGTAGGAAAACTTTGATAATGTAGGTCAAAACAATACAGAAGATTTGTACTGGAGAATTTTTATTCTTTAAAGTAGGCCAGAGGCCAAAATACAGGTGACAGTGACATACAGTATCTATGCTCTAAATGCGATCAACCTAGGCCATACCGTACAGGAGATATAGCCAAGAGAAAAAGGTGTGGTGGACAGGCTGACTATACAGACCCACAAATACAGGACCCTAACATACCAGTACTACATGACAGTATGATCTGTTGTTAGGAAATAATACAGACCCTCACATGGCATCTAAGTATTGGGACACCTTAACTACTTAGCATATGTGTCCTAAAACTTGAAAACTACATGCTGATGTATCTAAAATATTGCCAGATCAATGACAAAGAGTAGAAGTATACAGACTAGGGGTTCTGGCTCACTTCCCTCTAGAAGCAGCCCCATCAACCGTGGATGCCCCCAGCCCCGTTCCAACCTCCCTCTAGAAGCCACCAAACCAACTGCGGAGCCTCCTAGCCCCAGTTCCGGTTCTGGACCGTGTTCGATATTGCCACATATCTCGAACCTCTAGGGCCCGCCCCACCCCCTTGGCAGGCCCCACAGAGGAGGGGTTCTGGGACACTTCTAGATCAGGCCGCGGAGGCTCCCACATACATAAACAATTGGTAATTGTGTGTGTACATAATAATTGGCAATGGTTGATGTGCCCCTGTTCCGGCAGTAGTATACTCACCTGCACCTGTAAGGTCTGCGCTCCGCCAGAGCCCGGGAGTCTGGGGATGGCCAGCCTGCGCTCCGCCCGAGCCCCTGGGGACGGCCCCCCACCCTCGCTGGCCTTGGGGCTCGCTGACACTCATTGGACTAATCTTTTGAGCACATCTCCTAGAATCCCAGTCGACCTTTAAATTAAACAAACGTTCGCACTGGGTATATGCATCCAGTGTTAATATGACAGGATACAACACGTGCCAGTGGCAGGTCGTGGGGAGCACTGGGCTATGTGGAAAGCGGTGTGTTTACGATTTATGCGGGGCTCAACTGCGAAAAAAGCCGGGAACAGAGCCACATCCCTGTCGACGATGCGGCAAAGGGACAAAATCGGAGTCTTGGCTCTGTTCGAAAATTTGCGGTGCTGACCGAGCACAAAAAGCTCTAGCTCGGGCAGAAGCTCGAGCAAAGCGTCTCCACTCCGCATGCATGTGGGAACTCCTCCGTATGGCGCAGAGGCAACGAACCCTGCCTTTCATTGGCCTCAAATAAGTGCTATATCATGGCTTTACTTATTATACAACAGTCGAATTCCCAATTAGACGGATGTCTGACTTCGCGTATGGTATATTCAGCTGGCGGACGGCCTTACTTATTATACAACAGTCGAATTCCCAATCAGACAGATGTTCGCGTATGGTATATTTAGCACCATGGATGAATACATTCAGCAGCTTCTTGCTGAGATGCAAATGCCCGGGCCTGCCCAGGAAGTTGTGAGAAACATTCTGGATGAGCCCATCCCTGAAACAGTGAAAAGGCGCTTACTCAAGCCTTTGTATCCAGAAAAATATCGACCCCCACATGGAAGGACCGGAAGAGGAAGGCCATCTTGGAGGAGTTTGATCCCCTTCCTGTTCATTGGAGAACCCCTAGAACGATACAGGACTATCAAAAAGAGATATTGGATCTTATTACTCCCAAAAAAGAGAAAAACCTTGCATTCTACGAGACCCCATGGGCCATTGGCAGCTTCCTGCGAGGATGGCAGATGGATGTGCCTCAAAGGCACCCCCATGGTGCAGACCCCAGGGCTTTCTTAGAGGGGGTGCGACCCCAAATCCATCACAAACTCGAGGAAGAGATCAAGGCTCTGAATGGTGTTAAGTGTCAGCTGGCTCTCAAGGTCCAGCTTCGGAAGGAGAACCCAGACGGTAGTGAAGATTACACAGACCCTGTGCTGTGCCACAAGCAGGAGGCTATTCTGCAGAAGAGTGAAATTAAGGGAGCCCTCAATCAAGCTTTCTCCAGGATCCAAGAAACACTGGAGATGTGGACGCAGAGAGGGTCAGGCTGGGTTGTAGATCAGGTTCTGACCCTTTGGCTAGACATTGCCAGATATCAGCCTCTTCAAGGTGGGTCTTACATCCCACTACCAGCAGCGGTGCGACATAAGAAGGCAGTTATCAATGTAAAAAACAAGGATGACCACTGCCTGCGGTGGGCACTCAGATCAGCCCTATTCCCAGCCTGTGACAACGTTGACAGACTGTCAAAGTATCCTACTAATGATGGTCTGAGCTTCGAAGGGATCGATGCTCCCACACCAATCTCTCAGATTCTAAGAGTTGAGTGGCAAAACAACCTGGCCATCAACGTCTTTGGGTGGGATAAGGGGGTGATTGTTCACCCCATCAGCAAACAGCCCGAAGACATGCCTAGGGTCAATGTCCTGCTGATCGAGAAGGACAGCAAGTTTCACTATGCTTGGATCCGCAACCTTGACAGCCTTCTCTACGACCAAAACAAGTATAAGGGGCGAACGTACTTCTGCGAGCGCTGTCTCCACGGCTATTGTCGAGAAGACCTACTTGCAGCTCACAAGCCAGAGTGTCGTGGGATCGGCCAGACAGCTGTATGGGTGGAGATGCCAGAAGAAGGTAAAAACAAACTAGCCTTTCAGAACCACCACAAGCAGCTGCCAGCCCCTTACTTCATCTACGCCGACTGAGGCTCTCACCACCAAAGTTGAGGGACCTGAGCTCGACCCTACAAAGAGCAACACTCAGAGGACACAACATCATGAGGCTTGTAGTTATGTGATGACACAGAAAGGGAACACCAAAGGGGACAGTTTCTGTTTTCTTACGTAGGGTACCTTTTCACCTACATAAGGCCATTTTCGCCTTAACCCTACGTAGCTGGTAAAATATCATGCGATGTTACCATAAATAACTTAAGTACACAGGTTGCCCGTGTAAAACACATATAATCCACGTGGTGGCGTAATACCGGCCCTATATAAACTCAACCATAAATGGTTCCCATAAGGGCGAAATTGTACACAGAAGTGTCAGAGGACACATTCTCGGCTATATGGGATTCATTTCGGTGAGTGAATATTTATTACTTTTGATAATTTTAGTGTTAGTCATCGGTTTGTAGGTTTTATTTGCAAGGTCTGAACGGCCAGAAATAAATTACTGTCTGATTTAAAACCTGCTAATTGTTGATTACACGGTCTATATAACAGACGCAGGGTAGTACGGTTCTGCATTTTATTGTTTAGATTTGTTCACGTATGCTGACCAGTTGCGCAAAAATGTTACAGGCTGGTGCGGTTTTTCCCAGCGCAGGAGGTGTATGGGAAAGGCGCTGAGTAGGCTGAGCAGTATAATCAGTCTTATCGGGGTCTTTCCTATCAAGCGCAAATTCGGTCTAGTCTGTGTCTTCATTTTGCGGGAATGATGTGGCTATAAAGGACGCTGATCAGACTGCAGTATATTCAATCTGATCGGTTCTTTATGGCAGACGCAAAATATAGGGGGGACTTGTGAACAGAGCAGAGCCGGACTTACCGATGAGCACATAGGAGCATCGCGATTATCATCAAATTCGCGACATGAAGGCATACACGCATGACAGACACGCATATAGGTAATTTATGCCCTCTTCGCGAAAGACCGCACAGAATATGGGCAAATAGACGCTTAGAGGACCAAGCCTGCCCAGTGTACGTGCAGTCTAAAATAACCTTTATTGTTAAATTTTAAAACACATAAATTGCAAGCATTCTCGGTTGCATAGGACCGGGCAACATAATTTAGTAAAGTTAAAATCATTAATTTGTAAATATCACGGTGACGTCGATAATAGACGTTGAGGCTTCAGCTGCAACGCCAATGACGTCACACCATCCGGCGACGTATAGCGTCATTGTTGATTGAATATTTATGTAGTCATACGGCAAGCTTCATCATATAGTGGTGTAATTCTATCTAGTGATTGTTAATTCTATCTAGTAATTGTTATGTTCTTTTTTTTTTGTAGCCCTTCATTCACCTTACAGGCCCTTAGAGCCTGAACAACAGATAAAGATTTGTTGTTAGCAGACGCCCATAGAGGCGAGGTTGAAATATGGTGAAATTACGGCCGCAAAGGCGCCAACTCACCTAGAAATTTCTGTCAACTAAGAATTAAAGGAAATATGAAATGTAATTAATATAAAGAGGATCCTTAAAGGAAATAACTAGTATGTTATAAAGTGTAAAGTATAAAGTGAAAAGGGCCCGTATTAACATATAAAGAATTCGGAAGATAACCCAGCATATTCTCTTCGCATCGGCCCAGGGTTCAGCACACTTGGGTGGAATCGTATTGATATTGTTAAACAATTTGGCTAACCTACCAAGTTAGTCAAATTGTAAAACATATCAGTCACCACCCGTGTTGGTATCCCCAACAATACGGAGAAGTATATCTCCTTCTCCCTTGGGCAACTGCGCTTCACTGACAGCGCCCAATTCCTGCTAGCCTCCCTTGACAAGCTGGTTGCGGCGAACCCACCAGAGGCTTTCCAGATAACAGCCCAACAGAGAAAGACGGGAGCTCCTAATGAGGAAGGGTGTGTGCCTTTACAAGTACATGGACACCTGGGATCGCTTCACCGAGCCCAAACTCCCCCCCAAAG
Source organism: Anodontia alba (assembly GCA_964016985.1). Lineage (NCBI taxonomy): Eukaryota > Metazoa > Mollusca > Bivalvia > Lucinida > Lucinidae > Anodontia > Anodontia alba. The sequence continues at coordinate 74,455,368 of OZ024831.1, forward strand.
GAGGTCTTCTACAGCAAGCTCTCTGATGCGCAGATCAGTGACGAGGACTACACCCATGCGCAAAAGGACTGGGAGACCTTTGGGTGCCTCTCTCTGGGAGACTACAGCGACCTCTATTGCTGGACAGACAAGCTCCTACTGGCAGATGTCTTTGAGACATTTTGGAAGACCTGCCTAAGACAGTATGGCCTAGACCCCGCACACTACTACACCAGCCCGGGCCTTTCATGGGACACCCTACTCAAGAAGACAGGAGTGGGGCTCGAGCTGCTCACAGATTATAACTAGCACCTGTTCATCGAGAAGGGGATGCGTGGAGGCATCTCAATGGTCTCAAAGCGCCATGCCAAAGCCAACAATCCTCTCGTAGAGGGCTATGACCCAGAAAAGCCTCGTAGCCACATCTTCTACCTAGATGCGAACAATCTCTATGGTTGAGCAATAAGTCAATATCTCCCCACTGGTGGCTTTCGGTGGGTGGATGACGGCCAGCAGCTCGCAAAAACCATTGCAGAGCAACCAGCTGACGACCCTGAGGGCTACATACTTGAGGTGGACCTGGAGTACCCAGAAGACCTACACGACGCGCACAATGCATACCCCGGTATCCGTTGGCACCGGAGCGCATGATGGTTCAGAAGAAATGGATGTCAGAGTATCAGCACAACCTCCTCAGCCTTTTGAGCCAGTCCTTGGCCTGCTGTTCAGTCACCTTGGCTGCAGACGCCAGCTTCTCGATGGCTGCGAGCCCCTTCCAGTAGCCTCGGGGGCTGTAGTATAGGGCAGAGAGCTTACCGTCGGCCAATGCTACTAAGGTATTCCAGCAGCCCGATAAGCCTCCAACATGTGGAAGCCACAGGCTCAGGAAGCTGTCCCGTTGTTGCCTGGAGGTTGGTCGGGCCAGCCAGCACCCCTGCGGCGAACCGAATGGCTGCCCATTCATCCTGCTGCCAGAGCTTGAGAGACTTTTATGCGGTATCGATCATAGTACGGGCCAGAGGGCCGGGGATTTTGTGCCGTTTGGCCTGCCCTCCAACCCTTAGCATTGCGAAGTAAAGCTCTTCGGGCAGACCCATTACTATCAAGGCCGCAGAAAAAAAAATTCAAACCCACCTCACTACTAAGGTCGTGTCGGCTGTTGCAGCAGGAACGCCGGCATGGCGATGAAACACAGGTATTACTTGGCGAGTCTGTAGGCCACCGGGCTGGTCGCAGCCATCCCCAGGATGACGAAGGCAATCTCGCGGTCTCTCTGGCCGTCTCTCAGGTGATAAAAGTCGGAGAGCTGGGGCTCGGGTCCCAGGGGGCCGAGGTTGTGCCCGGTGACCTGCGCATACTCGCGCATTGCAGCGTCGACATCCCGGAACGTCAGAACAGCATGGCCTTGCCGGCGAAGTTCCTCGTTGATCCAGTCCAGGCGTTCAATCCACTTTCGAGACCATGTCGCCTGTGCAGCCTGTAGCTGCTCGTCCGCTTCATCATGATGCTTGCGCTCTTCGTCGACGCCAGAGATCCTCAGCATGGAGAACAAGTAGTTCGAGCCCATGAACGCCAGGGCATTCACGAGGGTGCCCCCAACGAGCATTGCAACGCTTGCCATTTTATTACTTCATGATATCAGCAGGTATGATCCCCTGTTTAATTAGCATGTCCTTGGTTGTCATGGCGAGAGCGACGTCTACTATGGCCATGCCCACATCACGGGGTGTGAAGTCTAGCTTCGGGGGGCTACCCCCCATGGCCATCTTGCCAAGCCGGGCATATCCCATAGCCAAGCCAGAGACGACTGCACTGTGATAGAGCGCATTCACTAGCATCTTCCTGTCGGTAGCCGGATTTGTCATTGGGTAGCGGTATAACAGCACGGCACTTTTCCATATAGAATGGATCGGGGCTAGCCTCTAATTGCTTAGCACCGGGGAGCTTATCCACAGGCTGCTTGGGCGCGGAGTCAACAGGGCCTGCCGCCACTGACGCAGAACTTCTCGTTTGCTGGATTTGCGTGTTTCAAAGAAACATGAGCGCCCCACCCGTAAGACAAGCCCCAATAATCCATGGGGTCCAGTTAGTTAGTCCTTCACGGTTATGTTCCTGCCGTTTATCTATATGCTCCTGGTCCTTCGAGTCCGCTTTCTTTCGAGGATTTTGATTGTGTTGGGGTTTAACGACACGTCAACCCTTGTGGGTCATTTTGTGTCGTCTCCCAGAGAAAGGGAGAAAAGAGACAGAAGAGATAGCAGAAGAGATGAAAGAGAGAGACAGGGAAGAAAGAAGAACAGGAATGAAAGTGAAGAAACAGAAGAAATAAAAACATCACCTCCCTACCCTTACCTGCTACAAGGATAGCAGGCCTTGCCCAACTGTAAGCCAATATCAGCTGGACGCCCCGGTGACATACGATACATGACACCTTCACACCACCCAACCACCCATTTCTTTCGAGGAATACTGGCCTCTCCCGCAGGGGGAGAAATGATTCCTTGGCTGCCCGAAGCTGTTCGAGCAGTCGTTCTTCTTGCTTTGCCTTCCGGGCTGCAGCGCCGGCACGCCCGACTGCCACTTTTCTCGGATCCTTAACTTTCTGCCTCGGGTCCGTAACTCTTTCTACTGGGCTCTGTGCTGGCTGGTTCCTCCGCTTGTGTGCTGCTTTGCAACGTCTCTTGGTTCTCCTGCTTTATCTCCGCTATTGTGTACTCTAACAGGACATTGATGTCCAAATTGACAGTGCTTCATGGTGGTCAGCGCAGCGGTTAATGGTGCTAAGAACAAGCCATAGTGATGATAGAGTTTGCAGGTAGCGCTGCTAAGCGCGTGTCCGACAAACGGGTCGCCCTCAAGGTCGGCGATAAGCCCTGGCTGGTTTTCGGCCAGGATCGGGAGAAACATGGATGCGACCCCCGCATAAAGCTGGAGCGTCATCGCCGCCCCTAGCCTGGCTTCGTAGCGGGCATACAGCTTCTCGATTTCGGTATTGTCCAGAGCGTCAATTTGATCAGTGGTGAATGCTTTCCCACTGACCACCAGTCCATACTGCCCAGCTCGGCCTCCCACTGTGATGGCAGCAAGCCTATCACGGTGTTTTGCACCCGTTCTTACTCCTGGCCCTCCGGCGCGTCTGGCCTCACCGTCGTTCCTCCCGCCGGGGCGGCTGCCGGTGGAGCCCCCTCAGCTAGACCAGCGCCAGCGCCCTGCCGCTGCTCTGCAACTGACATCAGCTCATCAATCAGTCGCAGTCCATTGCTATTACAAACCGGCTGACCCATCTAATATAATATCGAAGGCACTGGCTGAAGCGTGCGAATTGCCAAACAATAAAAAACAGCAGAAACAAATGCGCGCCAAGCACGGCGATCAGCAGTCCTTCTGTTAATTCATACATGTAAGCAGCTGCCTAACACACCATATAAGCAGCTGGCTGATCAATCTTCAACAGAAGTTTAGTGTGTTTTGTCTCGGCTAGCTGCTGCCACACCAACGCCCGCTGTTCTAACGTCGTTTTCCCGCAGGCAGTCTTCGAAGGAGTCGCGATCCTTGCAGTGGAAGAGTGCGACCCAACGCGTCTGCTTGCGCAAGTCCTTCAGGACTGAGTTGTATTTCTGGATGAGGACCCAGACGCTTATGTCGGCGTGGCGGCCTGAGAAAGCTAACTCTGACAGCGCGTCCTTTTTCTGCATCAGAGCCTTCGTGGCTGACAGTCGTCAATTATAAAAAGTGTTGGCTCGCCCTTAAACACCAGGTAGAAGGCCCGCAGGTAATCATGAAGGCGCTCACCGGAGTCTAGAACGTACACCTCAGGGTCCATCCAGAGCCAGGGGCACTGCTGGTAGGTCTGGTTGTGCTCTATGGTGGGGCACAGGACCACAATGTGTTGAAAGAACCCCCGGTAGGGGCCTTGAAGCAGATCCCGGATGAAAACTGTTTTTCCACAGCCTGTTTGCCCGCAAATTATCGCCGAATGGGCGTTCTTGGGCAGAAGATGATTATTATTAGACAGCTGAGACAAACCGGCCATCTTCAATGTTAAGCTGGGCGTCCAAGATGATGTAGAGATAGATGTAGAGATAGATGTTCAAAGCGCCGGCCTCTTCTGCTGTCTTAGTCAACTGGATGGTCACCCCTTCACTGGCATTCTCTATGCGGCGGCCACTGCCATGAAGCTGGTCATCATCGGTTGTCCTGAGGTCAAGCCACAGATACGTCAGCGAGACCAAGGTCTTTCACGACCATGGCCACCTTGGGATGTCGCTTGCAGCCGGCGGCGAAGAACTTCTTTGTCTCATCCCACTGTTGGTAAGCGCGCATCCCTTGGCTGATGAGTTGATTGGGGACCCCCTCGACAATGACCTCCACTTTCGTTATTTTTGGGTTGAAGAAGCCCTCGGTGTTGCGAGCAAAGGGTTGTTGCACATCCTCGAAGAGCATCAGGATGCACTTCATGCTGCGGGCGGGCACGTTGAGATTGATATTCCAGAGGGTATCGCTCTTGTCTTTGCTGATTTTGAGGTGGCGGAGCACCCTGTCATAGAGGATTGCAAGACGGCCTTTGTACTGGTTGGCGATCATTCGGGCCAGCTCTGGCTGAGTGATCATGTCATACTCCAGACTGATGTTCTCGATGCTGTAAGAGGCGTTGGTATCACCTGTAGCCTGGATCACGCGGCTGTAGTCGTTAAAGGTAAGTTCATACTCGAGGCGATCTCCCAGCGCGCTCTGGTAGAACGGCATGTGGCTTTCCAGCAGCTCGAAATCAAGCTGGATGTAGAAGCGGTTGCCGAACGCATCGGCGATGGCTTTGTCAGCTGCAACTGCCTCATCTTTATTTCCAGCATCAATCCGAGTCCGCATTGTATTTTGGTTGCCAGACATGTCAATGCCTTGGTACTGGTCATTTTTCCTCTCTGGAGCTGTTTTCGAGAGATGGTTGTAACAGTGGTAAACATCACTGTCGTCGATGGACATCACCTCGTTGCCAGAGAATTTTATAGTGGTCTTTTTTACGATGGCGCGGCCTAGGTTCTGAACTACTGTCCTGTTGACATCTTCACTATCAAGCGTGATTCTGAAGGCCAAGCTGGCAGTCCCTGGGATGATGACGTCATGTGTGCCCAGTTGGGGAACCGGACGAGTAGCTGTTGGTTCTCATCAATCGTGCTCGGGTTGTTAGTGATGACCACGGATTGCTGCACTCCTTTGACCCCCAGGGGCTCGGGGAGGCACCTATAAGGATTAAGCTTGCGTCCAAATTTGCTCGAAGCCATGGTGTGCGTATTTGAACCTACGCAACAACCTTCAAATAAGCATCCACTGAGCATCTAAGCCGCGATGGATGTCGTCACTTCCGAAAACCCCACGTTCGACCCTGACAGGCCTGGAATAGACGATGATTATGCCGCTTGTAAGCCCCAGCATCAAAAGTGTTCTCATATCAAGAATAGGACTTGTCCCCAGAGAGGGTGACTTAGCTCCACAAGCAGACGCCTCGTCGTATAGTAAACATGGAAGCGATACAGACTTGCAAGGAGGGGGTCTTTAGCTTGGAGATGGTCATCAGGAGAGACCCCGCAGCCAGCAGTCGCGCACCAGAGGGCGAAATTGAGCTGGCACTGCCACCAGGTCATTGGAGCGTGTTGCCAGTTGTCCCATGCCTTGTTTGCCATAGTGATGTCCCCGGTAAGCGGAGGGTTTTGATAATCGGCGAAGAAGTCTGGGAATTTGGCTTGGAAGTGACTTCCCTTGTCATCAACCATTATTTGCTGGCTGGCCAGAGAGACCGCTGCTTTCTCTTTGAAATGGCCGCCCGCCCGATATGTTGCAGAGCTTTTGAACGAATATGCCTCTTTGTCCATGCTTTCGTTCAGCATGTACATAACACTCACTGACATTCGAAATGGTGAACCGATCTATCTTGCCAAGAACCTATCTGTTCCTGGCACTACATGTCGGGGGCTGGAGGTCGCTCTCTGTGAGCTCACGTATTACCACCGCTGGCTCAATATCGGCGCCGAGTTAGGGAATAGTCGAGTTTCAACAGATGGGTACTACAACGTCTGCGAGTTAGACGATGTGTTCCAGCCTCTGGGCACCGACCTTCGTTTGCATGCCCTAACCGGCCGCCTACAGCTGTCAGTTTCAAAGAAACGTCTGGTCTTAAATCCCCGGCTAGCCGACCTCCTTGAGTTCTCTCGAGACATGTTTGAGCCCGGCGAGATGTACATGGCAGACGAGCCACACAGACTAGCCATCCATCGGGAGATCTTCGTGCATCTTGCCGAGGTCAGTACGTCTGAGAACCTCCATAACGCTCGCCCCTCTACACTGCTTAGATCCGTCCCCGTCGAGAACGAGCGGTGTGGGGGTGGTCGGACGGAGACATTCCCCCGCTTGCAGTACAAACAGCTGGCATCGGGAACGGTTTCTCAGCTATCGCTCACAATATTAAACACGAATGGCAGCAAGTTATACTTTGACCACATAAGCGCAACACTGCATATAAGAAATAATGGTTGACGCGGGTGGCCCAGGGAGCGCCAGAAAATGCCCTGGGGTGGCTTTGGCCGATCTTGGGGATACCGAGGGCTTCGAAAAGGACAGAGAAGAGAACCAGCTGTATGCATTCCAGCTCTCCGACGGGGTGTACAAAAGAAAAAAGGTCACCCTAGAGGGAACTGGGCCGCTGAAGCTCTCCGAGCTGAGCGATGTAGATGTTTCAAATGCCGTCCCCAGGCACCTACACACGCTGGTATTTACTGGGAGAAAATGGGTTGCATTTGCGGACCCCGTCCAACAGATGGGGTGGCTTGTTGACGTGAAAGTCTCTGCTCCTTACGTCGTGACGGGGCAACAACACAAAGTGCGGAAAGTGACTAATGGCGGTACCCGGCTATGCTCCTACGTTCCTGAGACGAAAAACGTGGTCATTTCCGAGCGTTACACGCTGAAAACGAGCAACAGCCGGCAGGGGGTTGTTAAAATGGTTTCAGAGTTCGCCCAGTGGGAATCATCAGCGTAGGGTTACCTACATCAATGATCCTCCTCGAGATAATCCTAGGAGACCGGCCCGGCGACTTTGTCAATATCTTACCAGGCTTCAAGCTCAAGTGGACCCAAGCGCACGTGAATAAAGAGGTGGGGGCCTATATCAGAATTCAGGAGCCACCTCAAGTGCGTTTTACACTTCAGGGTATTCAACACCAAGCCGATTACCGCTTATTGGATATAAGCAAGATCCATGTTGGTCCGGTAGAGCTTAAAAGGCTGTGATTTATGCCCATTGATCTCTCCTCAGATCAGAGCTCAGTAATGCTAGGTCATTTGAACCTGTCTGACAATGGGTAATAATCAGACCTTAACACGATGGGCCTCTACCCACCACTTGAGACTGGAGACAATCACCGACTTCAGCATGTGGCCGAGGTCAGATCCCGCCTCAAAAACGAACAAGACTTCAGAGCCTCGCTGTACAAGAAATACCGGCGCGGGATCAATGTTGTGGACGGACTCGACACCGCGCTTTCAGTGGCCAGTGCGGGCTTGGCTGCTTCTGGTGTCGGACTGTTGTCAACAATCATCGCGGTGCCTGTGCCTGTTGCCCTTGGCCTTCAAGCTCGGGCGATTGTGTGTGGGTTGCTGGGAGCCGGTGGAAAATTCATTGGTCGGAGGCTTGAAGCCAAAGCTAGGAAACATGACCAGATCCGTGTCTCAGCTGAGTCAAAGCTAAACACAATTGCACACCGTATTTCAACCGCACTGACCGACGATAAAATCTCTGACGAAGAGTTTCGTCAGATACTCTCTGAGGCTGACAAGTACAATCACATGAAAGCTGAGATACGTGGGCATCAGAAAGGGGTTGGTCTGTCCGATAACGAAAAAAAAGCAGCTCTTACGGCTTGCGAGAGACGAAGCGATGATGACAGCCTGCACCAAGCTATTGGAAGAGCTCATCCAAGCTGGAAACACTGGCACCTCTCAATAAATATTTCTTGTTCGCGAGCTTAAAAAAGAGTGCAGGCTGGTCCAATCGCAAACCCGCCTTTGAGCCCCGGATCAGTTTGGAGACGTTTCTTTATCTGAGCGAGCAAGCAGGACCACAAAAATCTCTTGCCATAAAAATCAATTCACCAGCAGACGAGTTTATTAGCTGCGTAAGTTGAACCAATTTTAAAAAAAAAAAAAAAGTCAGTCACCGGGATTCAATCTCATGCACAAAAATTCAGCAAAACCCCCCTGAGGTCCTGGTCAATTGTTTTGTTTTTAAATCTTATCTTCTGGGGGGATTTTTCTTGACCAGGACCTCTCACACTCTAATGCTCGGCCACCCCTGCCTTCAGCGCCTAACTATGAGGCGAAAGTTGTTAGAGGCTTACTAGAAGTGCCAGCAATGTCTGTGGTGTATGCGTGTGTATGGTATGTAGTAGCGCTACTCTTAAACCTGTGCATGTGTGTGCCCCTTGGGGCGATAGATACCTGTAAATTTAACATATAAAAGCTTCACTTGTTGTTGTGCAATACCGAAGCGGGAAACCAAATGCTATCAATATAAAATCGATGAACGTAGTCAAAGCCAGACCAACCTTCTCACAATATGGCTTACAGGTAAGTGCCTCCTTTTTGCGCTCAGGCCCATGGGCTGGCGAGGGCGGGGGGCCATCCCCAGGGGCTCGGGCGCGATAGCGGAGCGGGCTGGAGGCTAGCCAGGAGCCCGAATAACGGGCTCGTCCAGGAGGTGTGTGCGATGGAGACGGCCCGATCTAGCTACTCTGTTCATTCAGCGCACATAATCCTATGACGTCGTAACATTCGTCAAGCAAAACGGATGTGCACCAGATAAATCGGATGGTTGCGTGACACGATATGGCTTACAGGTAAGTGCCTCCTTTTTTTGCGTTCAGAGCCCCAAGGCTAGCGAGGGTTGGGGGCCGTCCCCAGGGGCTCAGGTGTAGCACAGGCTGGCCGTCCCCAGGGGCTCAGGCGGAGCGCAGGCCCTACAGGTGCAGGTGAGTATACTACTGCCGGAACAGAGGCACATAAACCGTTGCCAATTATTACGTACACACACAATTACCAATTGTTTATGTACGTGGGCGATCTAGAAGTGTCCCAGAACCCCTCCTCTGTGGGGCCTGCCAAGTGGGTGGGGTGAGCCCTAGAGGTTCGAGATATGTGGCAATATCGAACATGGTCCAGAACCGGAACTGGGGCTAGGAGGCTCTGCAGTTGGTTTGGTGGCTTCTAGAGGGAGGTTGGAACAGGGGGCTGGGGGCGTCCACGGTTGATGGGGCTGCTTCTAGAGGGAAGTGAGCCAGAACCCCTAGTCTGTATACTACTAAGAGTGTAGACTGATCAATATGCCCTATTCGGCAGCATCTGAATTGAATTTACACTGCTTGCTCAGGCCTGTCTGTCCCAATTAATATGGTTTGTTTGTTTGTTCGTGTTGAGGTTTTACGGCCCAGTCAACCCAATGGGGTCATGTCGAGCGTGGTCAGTTTACCTAACCACACGTTTACTGGGCAGGCTTAGTCCTCTAAGCGGTTAACCAGTATTGTGCACATTCTTTCGCCAGAAACTGACAACTGCCCTTCTTGAATCAGCGGAAGGGAGAGAATGACCGTAGAAAATATTTCATGATCAATCTCCACGAAAGAATGTTGCCGACCTCGGCAGGGGTTGAACCCGCGACCTCCTGGTCTCCAGTCGGACGGCGCATCCAACTGAGCCACCGAGGCAATTAATATGGTAATTCAGATTAATTTTTGCACCAAAACATATGTTGTGCGTAGTGATTGGAATTATCTTAATAGTCAAAATGACTCCATTGTGCACCTCAAGATATGTTTTAGTGCAAAAATAACAAAAACAAGAGGATCATGACGGTACTATATTGCTCACCTGAGCAAGAAGATTTGCATATTAACCCTAGTTCACTGCTTTAAGATGTTTGTATAAATTTATGATCAAGAGAAAAATGATGGTCTAATATTTCTGATATATTGAAAGGGGCTCTTACACGGTATAGGAAATTTACATTGGTTTCTGCCCACGCTTCGAATTGGATGAAATTCTGCACAATGGTTGCCTAGGGTAAGGAATAAACACATTAAATTTCATAAAAATTGAAGACCGGTAACATGTTGTTTGAACAGCCTGAATACATATAGTCCTGAGTCGGCAAAATATGAAATTGCCCAATACTCATGTATAAGTAGTATCGTGTAAAGTCAACTTATCAATAGCTTTCAATTTGGATTACCATGATATAGTTTGATTTGTATAAAAAGTTGATACCATAATTGTACATATTCATTTATAACCAGTTGACTGAATTGCACCTTGTTGAACACCATGTCCAAAAAAAAAAAACTTTTCGTTTACATGATCTGGACCATGTAGACACTGTCTAAGTTCTCTGTATCTGTATATATAGGATTCTACTTCAAATACTTGACTGTGGAAGTATTTATCAGATAATAAAAAGCAGATAACAGTCTTGTAACTGATGATGATAATTATGAAACCTGGATCTAGCTTTAAAGTTACTCGTTCAGGCAGATAGGCATGGTGGACACAACTTGCTTACCAAGTAATGATTACTATCCTAGGACACCCTGATTAAAATCTTCAGGGTCCATGTCTGTTGATTTCAACATTCAGAATTGTCAATCTTCAATGGATTTATGAGTTTGGATGAATGCTTTGGTACTACGACCTTACCGTGTTCAGATCTAAATATTTATTGGTTCTGAAAAACAAAACTGGTATTTCTTTTAAACGGCTAAACGCATTCATTATTTAACTGATACACTTCATGTGTATTTAGATCTTTGTTGAATTCCTTTTTGTGCCTACACAGTGGTTTATTCTATGGTAGCACTGATGACTTGAAACATTTGGCCTGTGGTAGTGGTTGAAATTTTGATTGATAAGTCAAATGCCGCAGAAAGTAAAGGATACTAGCTGTGTGTGCGCACATGCCAATGGTTCTTTTTCCAGCAGGGCACACACAGTAGTAATCCTTTACTGGATCGTTCGTGTCTTGGGCATCAAACCTGATCCACACATATACTTCGTTTGTGATTTATGTAAGAGCAGTTGGTATTAAGAAGAATGAAATTATATTCAGCTAAAATATTCAGTGGAAGAAAGAATTTAAGTATAAGAACTAAAACAAAACTTGAATACTAAAAGCCTCCTTTCAAAACGTATTACAACACAAAAAACAGAGACAAGGTGAAATTAGAATTAATTAAATACCATAGAACTGCCAGCAACCAAATGAATGAAAAGTGTTCAAAAACTCTTCAATACATCCTTTAGATTCACATTAAGACCACACAAGATAGCTGTTTTAAACTCCTGTGTTAATTAACATATGGCGGAGTTTCAAACTAGTATTGAAGTCCTTAGGCAAATGACTAAAATATGAATGTCATACAACCTTTGGAAAAATCTTAAAGCTTTAACATGAAGAACTACAAACACCAATTTGCTGTTTAAGTCATGTGCACTAGAATAGAACTTATTCAGAACAGAAACAATTTCATATATGCTTACTGTAAAGAAGAAAGGATAGATCTGCTTTTCTGATAGCAAAAATTAAGACCACACAAACAGTATTCTGTGCTGCTGTCATCAAAGATAACTGTTGAAACAAAGAGAAAAACTCCAGTGTCAGTTTCAATTTGATCGCAGGAAATACCGATTGAAGTGACACATTTGAACATGTTACAGGACAAGAAATCCAAAGTTCATAATTTCAAAATACAATATAGGCTTCGTGCAAGCTATAGATATATCAGAAGTTAAGTCTATAGGTATTATTTTCTTTTCAAGCGTTCTTAGTTTGGTTAGAGTACACCAGTCCAGAAGCAAATCTCCAAAAATCCTAAACTCTGTTGATGGGGATGCAAATCCTTCAAAACAAACACTCAAACAAACAAGCAACAACTACTTGCGATAGTAGGTTTGCACATCTTCTTAATATGACAATGGAGGTTATGGATCTCCCTGTTTTATGCCTTTTGGGAAGTAATTATACAAAATGCTCAATGATGACATGAATTAAAGCGTAAGATTTTGTTAAGCCTAATTTCTTAATTAGAATTTCTTTAGATTTAATTTGTTATGCTGTCTACATTTGTAATAGTTGGTTAGTCAGAGTCCATATAGATAGAAGGCAAGTAATAGAAAGTCATGAAAATTTAATTGGTAGCTCAAGATATATTCATTCCGAGTTGTCTAAACTCTCTTTGATTTGTTAAGTGTTAGAAGTGTTTGATAACACTGCCTTTCTCTACTGTTTTTTATCAATGTAACAAAATAGTCAATTTTGTAAAAATCGACCTATATACATTCAAGGCCTAAAATGACAATGTTACCGGTTTTGATTTTTTATGAAATTTGGCACAGCTATAGAGGATATATGTAGCAAATTTTCCTGGTAGTATGAAATCTTGACAAAAACTATAACATATTAATTTTGAAAGTTTAATTTTGATATTTTTTTCATTTTTTGGTAAAAAATTCAGATTTTTTATAATCAATTTATCAGAAAATGTTAACTTTAGGCCAAAAAAAGATAATCATTAGATTCTCAGGCCCCGCCGCATGTACCAAAAAGTCTGCGCATAAGCCTTTTTTTCCGTGTCCAATAAAAAAAACACATCCGCGTCTGATACGGCATGCCGGTGCGTTGCGGTTTTTAAAATCCTAGTTTTAGATGCAACCGAAGCATACACGGTCACGTAAACGCTTATATTATTGATTTTTTCATTGGATTGAACATAGCGAGTAAGCGTTTTAGCACCATCATTGATCAAAATGGCTGCCGAAGCGCAAGTTGTGTAAACAAAACTTGTGTTTCCTTCGTTTTCAAAGCAGATGTCTCAAATATCCACCCAGATTTCATCCGGGGCTACGGTGCATCTGTCCTGGAACATTATAGGCGGTTCTGAAAAAGACTGCACAATTGCCGAGTTGTATAACGGCATAAAATCGGGATACGAAGTATCGACGTCTGGTCCTTCCCGGATGAATTATCAAACCACGATGAAAGTGCGTCGATCGGACGCTCCAAAATAGACACATTCGACAGAATTTCTGTCAACACATCCCTCTCTGAAGGTATATAAACCTTTGGTAGAAATTTAAACTGGAGCTGCACAAACTGATTGTATTACTTTACTTTACTAAACTTTAGCTGGTAGGGGACTATCCTTTATATTTAATAATAATAGGGACATATAAAAAAGTTATCCTCAGTACTTCTCCTTATCTTTAGCTATGTCTAGGTGTCCAAACATTAAGTATTTTTATGGTAATATTACTATAAAATGCATTTCATGAAACGAGTCCTTTTAAAGGGTTCGTGTAATAAAAAAAAAGTTCCCTCGCCTGTTTCATGAGTAAAAAAAAAAAAAAAAAAAATTCCTGCCTGCCTCATCTGTTTTTGCCAAAAATGGCCTGAGAATCTAATAATTAATTTTTTTTGGCCTTAATTAAATATAAATGTTTTGTGGTACCAATAAAATTACTATGGTGTTCACCATTCAGCACAGTGCAAAAATCTTAAATCTAAATTAAACTTAAGATGTATGACATACTTATTTGGAGACAGATATCAGCTCATAGGGGGAGTGAGTCAAGGTTGCGTCTTAAGTCCAGCTTTTTATTATATAATTTAATAAGCACATTTTCATAGGTTGCATATGCCTAGTTATTATTATACAAAGTTTCAGAAAAATCCATGCGTGAGCAGAAATGAAAGATGCCCTTTGTTCAGTGGTTTCTCACAAGAAGAGTTTTAAAATTATCTATATAGATATATAGGGAAAATAAGCCCCACGCCCTGGTGGCCATGTTTTTTGATGAATCATGATGGCTTGAACAATCTTGATAGAGAGTTACTGAAGGCACATTTCTACTAAGTTATACTGAAATCAGTCCAGTGGTTTCTGACCATACGATTTTTACAGTTTTCTATATAGATATATAGGGAAAATGGCCGCCATATTTTTTGACGAATCATGATGACTTGAACAATCTTGGTAGAGGCTCACCGAAGAAACAATTCAGTTAAATTTTTTGACATCCCTCCAAGGGTTTCTGACAAGAAGATTTTTAAAGTTTTCTATGTAGACATATATAGAAAAAATAAGCCCACCCTCTGGCGGCCATGTTTTTTTGATGAATCATGATGGCTTGAACAATCTTGGTAGAGGGTCACTGCCAAATTTTATTGACAGTGGTCCAATGGTTGCTGACAAGAAGATTTTTAAAGTTTTCTATAAAGATACACAGGGAAAATAAGCCCTGTCCCTTGGCTGCTATGTTTATTTCTACGAATTATAATGGCTTGAACAGTCTTGATAGAGGGTCACTTAGGAACATTTCTGCCACATTATATTAAAATCTGCCCATTGTTCTCTGACAAGAAGATTTTTAAAGTTTTCTATATAAATATATAGGGAAAATAAGCCCCGCCCCCTGGCAGCCAAGTTTTCTGACAAATCATAGATGATCATTATAGGACCATTTCTGCTTTTTTTATACTGAAATTGGTCTATTTGTTTCTGACAAGAAGTTTTTTTTTTAAAGTTTTCTATATAGAGATGTAGGGAAAATAAGCCACGCTACTTGGGGGTGCAGGGGGGTGGGGGGAAGGGGGGTCCATTTTTTTGACATATCATGATGGCTTGAACAATCTTGGTAGAGGGTCACCAAAAAAACATTTCTGCCAAGTTATATTGAAATCGGTCCAGTGGTTTCTGACAAGAAGATTTTGAAAATTTTCTATATAGATATACAGGGAAAATAAGCCCTGCCCCCTGGAAGCCATCTTTTTTGACAAATCATGATGGCTTGAACCAGCATTTTACGGTGACTTAGTGTACAGATTTAGAAAAATTGTAGGAAAGTCTAACTTTTCGAAGCAATTCAGAAAACTTATTAACTTTTATAAAAGAATTGGCTATAGCCTGGATATTATATGGCAGACTGCATGCCTAGTTGTCAACCCAATCATTTTTGATGGCTATGCTTCACTCTTTAATTGCACGACGGGCGGTTCAGGCCTCAGACTCAATGACTGCCTCTTCGTAAAACTTTAACCAGTGGGTTGGGACTTGACGATATGTCTTTGACTTGGCCCGCTGTGGTTCAACTATTGGTTTTCATTTACTCTGGTATACAGTAAAATTAGCCATGAGTACTCGTCTTTGTTTATTACTGTGATTAATTTGATTTTTATGTTTTCGCTTTGATGCATTGACTGAGTTGGGAGCCTTTATTCAAACCAAATTTTTATGTATTTCTTATTAAGAGTTGCATCGGGACCCAGGGTGAAGTTAGCTAGCTGAAAAAGTGCTTTAAACCCCCCAGTAGTTTACTCTACTGACCGTTCTAAGGCAGTGGTCCCGGTGTTAGTTTTACTCTTTGTTGTTTTGTGGTTTATTCTACGAGGCGATTTGTTTTATGTCTTACCTTGTGTTATTTTGTTCTTGTGTTTTTCAGTCCTTTTACAATTGCAATTACCTTGCTTGAGGAAGAGAGAGCTAATCTTAGTGCTTTTCGTATGTTTGTTCAATTTATGCTTGTTTGATTTTGTCGGTTTCCTCTTCCTCTTGGTGTCTGGGAAGGGCTGCGGTTTGTGATTGTGGCATTCCCTGGACTTTTCTTTTACCCTTTTTTTGAACAATCTTGGTAGAGGATTACCAAAGGAACAGTTCTGCCATGTTATATTGAAATCAGTGGTTTCTGACAAGAAGATTTTAAAAATTTTCTATATAGATATATAAGGAATATAAGCCCCGCCCCATGGCGGCCATGGCTTTTGACAAATCATGATGACTTGAATAATATTGGTTGAGGGTCACCAAAGAAACATATCTGCTACATCTTATTGACATTCGTCCAGTGATTTCTGACAAGGGTTTTAAAGTCTTCTATAAAGACATATAGAAAAAAATAATAAACCCTGCCCCCTGGCAGCTAAGTTTTTTGACGAATCATGATGGCTTGAACAATCTGGGAAGAGGGTCACCAAAGGAACATTTCTGCCAAATCAAATTGAAATTGGTCCAGTGGTTTCTGACAAGAAGATTTTTATTTTTTTTTTCTCTTGGTTGCTATGGCAACCAGAATGGTTTATGGATTCAAAATCTTTCAACAATTTTCAATCAGTACCACCCAAGGACCATTCCTGAGAAACTTGGTTAAAATTGGCTCAGTGGTTTAGGAAGAGATGTTGTTTAAAGAAATTGTGGACGAACGGACAGAAGGAAGACAATGATGACGACGACAGACAGTGTGTGATCACAATAGCTCCCCTCGAGCTTCAGCTCAGGTGTCCTCTAAATATTCCCCTTGCCAGAAGCTATGCCACAAATAAATTACAGTTGTAATACCTTATTTTGTAATTCACAATTCTCATCTAACATGTGTAAGAACTGTAGTACACAGTCTTCTTCCAATGGTCTGTGCATGTCCCAGGGCTGACCATTCACCATTGCTAGAATACTCCTCCTCATCAAAAATTCATTCATATCTGAAAATTGACGAACATATGCAAACCTATTAACGGCCACTTTGGACAGAATCATTTGCAGATATGCTGCAGTTCGCAATTTCAGAAGCCTATATTATGCTTCACATACAGAAAGACTGACAAGAGAATCTGTATGGATCAAGAGACTATAGGCAATGAAACCATATGGTTGCAATGTGAAAGATGTTTAGTTGCCAGCCCACTTTATTTCATAGACTCAGTTGGTGCGGAATAATGATTGCTCGTATTTCAAAGGCTGGGGCTTCACATTATTTGTATTCTTGCTAGAATGGAGTTGAGTGGAGCAACGTGGAGTAGGATAGGGAGGACGCCTTTTAGTGCAATTTATAGAAATTAATGTCTATCAAACGCTTTATGTAGCGATACATTTCTGTAAGTTTTATTGTGGGCTGTCTTCCCTATTTTGTTCTACTGTATTCTAGCATGTTCTTTTTTATTCAATTTTTTTATCCCCGTGCTTTTCAAAGAAAAAGAGGGGATACTGTGATACCCCCATTCATCCAGCCATCCATATGTCCGTCTGTAATGTCACACCATTGCTCCCAGACTATTTAAGTTAGAATCTTGAAACTTTCACAGGCGATAGCCCTATGAAAGAGGACTGGAGGAACACATTCGGAACTTTGATGTAACCCCTGGGAGCAGGGCCAGGGCTAGGGCCAGGGCAAGGGGAGTGCGGCCCCGAAGAGTGCAAAATCCATTTTGTACAAACACAGTCATGTTGCATATCAAATCAAAAGTAATGAAGAGTAGAATACGGTGGTGCAAAAATTTTGCCCCAGGGGCATGTCTGAATGGTCTCAAGTGGTCAAAAAGTAGGATTTTGGGTCCTTTCTTTTTTTACGGCCCAGTCAACCCAATGGCGTCATGTTGAGCATGGTCAGTTTACCTAACCACACTTTTACTGGGCAGGCTTTGTCCTCTAAGCAGTTAACCATATTATGCACATTCTTTCGACAGAAAGAACTATGATATGACTCAAGGGCGCCATTTTAAAGTCGTCTGTGCAACACAATATCCCAATCGATTTTGTTAAATTCTTATTGATTGAATTTATGGCTGCAACCATGTACATTCCTTTCAAATTGTTTTATTTAACTGAAGGAGCCCATCGGCTGAAATATTTATTAAAGAGTGAACTTTTTAAAAGTATATATTAATATACTGTAAATAAATCAACAATCTACAGGCTGATTTTGGGCTTCATAAACTACATTGCTGCATATGATGAGACTAAGTAATACAGTCTATGATTTTCATCTGTTTGTGTGTTCCTTGTTTCCAAAGGCAACCTTTTAAAAGTATATATTAATATACTGTAAATAAATCAACAATCTACAGGCTGATTTTGGGCTTCATAAACTACATTGCTGCATATGATGAGACTAAGTAATACAGTCTATGATTTTCATCTGTTTGTGTGTTCCTTGTTTCCAAAGGCAACCTTTTAGATTTTATTTTACTGTTTACATAGTCATTACAGCACTTTTCTTGCTGGCCTCGGTGGCTCAGTTGGATGTGCCGTACGACTGGAGACCAGGAGGTCACGGGTTCAACCCCCGCCGAGGTCGGCAACATTCTTTCGCGGAGATTGATCGTGAAATATTTTCTGCGGTCATTCTCTCCCTTCTGCTGATTCAAGAAGGGCAGTTGTCAGTTTCTGGCGAAAGAATGTGCACAATACTGGTTAACCGCTTAGAGGACTAAGCCTGCCCAGTAAATGTGTGGTTAGGTAAACTGACCGCGCTCGACATGACCCCACTGGGTTGACTGGGCCGTAAAACTTCAACATAAAGAAACAGCACTTTTCTCACTTTATGCATCGAAGATCTCATGACAAAATTAGCTGATGACTACTGAGTGTCCCAGCAATATAGATGTGCAAGTTTGGTCAAAATCCATTTGTTCCTTCAGGAGATAGAGTGCAGACAAGCCATTTTCCATCAATCTAAGCCCTCATGTGACCTTGAAAATGGGGTCAAGGTCACCAAAATCTATCAGCATTTTCCCGCACCCAATGATAAATTTGTGTCAGTTTGGCCAAAATCCATCCATTCATTAAGGAGATAGAGTCAGACAAGAGACAATGCCAACGCGGAGGCCAAAGCGACAGGATCCACACTAAAAACAATATGTGCCCCCCACACCCCCCCTCCCCACCCCCCCCACAACCACCACGGTGAAGGGACATGAATACTGAACACTGTGCTTCTACTTATAGTGCTTTGAGGTGTATTTATTACCTGCTCATTCTTTTGTGGAAATAACTAATGTGGATAAAAACTGTTCTTACTGCTTGCTCGGATATTGTACAATGTGCTTTAAAATGGTGCTTTGACTCTCATTTATGAAAAGCTGTTGTTTTTTTTTTTTTGTTCTTTTTTTTTAATTTGGACAGATAAAGTTGTAAGTTGTGGAGACAAGGAGAGTTTACTCACTGGCACAATAAAGAGTAATTTCAGCACTATACATACTATACATATCAATGAATGTTTCATGATTTGCTTTAAGTCTGAAAATATTTCAATGTAATGGAACTGCCATTCTTGACTGCTCTTGGAACTGTTTAAAAATATGCTAAGTCTAAATTCAAAAGTTTCTCACATTAGTGAATGATAGAATATATCTTTATTTATTGAAATTGTTCTTGTTTAACAAGGTTATAAAATATCATTTGTCTTTTAAAAACCTGTATGAAAGTGCAGCTTACTTAGGTCGACCTTAAAAATTTCTGCCAGCTGTCACATGACTCATCCATAAAAATTGCCCCTACCCCGAAAACCTTTATTGGCCTTCAGAAAGAAGAATTCTATTTGTTTCATATCTTTAGATTCAGTTATTGTATTTGTCTCAATTTCCCTTCAACACAAAATCCTCAATTTTAATCAAATCTATGTAAATAAAGCTCCGCAAGCATAATACCCTGCCACAGCAATTATTTGTTTATGTATTAAAGTTATCGTTGCGAAAACATCTGGAAAGAAACTAATGGAGGGACAGATAGCAATCCTAAACCAGATTTTGATAATATCAATGCACATATCAAGTTTGGTTAAAAGGCCTTGTTATTTACTCAAGTTATCGTCTAGAAACGAAAATATGGGCGTGTCTCGGGCAGATAACTCCGTAAAAATTTGACGAAATTTGCCCATTAGCAATCCCAAACCAGATCCCCTTAATGTCAATGCATAAAGCAAGTTTGGTTAAAATCCCTTGTTATTTACTCAAGTTATCGTCGGGAAATGAAAATATGGGTGTGTCTCAGGCAGATAACTCTGTAAAAATTTGATGAAATTTGCCCATTAGCAATCCCAAACCAGATCTCCACAATATCAATGCACATACCAAGTTTGGTGAAAATCCATTGATGTTTACTCAAGTTATCATCCGGAAACGAAAAACGGATGGACGGATGTATGACGGACGCACGGACAGACACACGGACATCCAACATGAAACCATAATACCCCACCACTATTGTGTGGCGGGGTATAAAAAGTAATATTCCTACCTTACCAACACACTGTTAATACTGTGAGTCAGATGACAGCAAACAAATTATTATTTAAGGAAATGCAGAGTTTACCCGGATCCAGAATCTGGCTACATGTAGGATAAATAAGAATTTAGCCAGGTCCAGAATCTGGCTACACGTAAGATAAATAAGAATTTAGCCTAATCCAGAAATCTGGCTACATGTAGGATAAATAATAATTTAGCCGCATCCAGAATCTGGCTACATGTAGAAAAAATTAGAATTTAGCCAGATCCAGAATAAGGCTACATGTAGGATAAACAAGAATTTAGCCAGATCGAGAATCTGGGTAGGCCAGACAAGAATTCCTATTTGGCTAAATTCCTATTTGGACTATGACATATGTCTATACAACTTTAACAAGAGCTGTTGCATGACAACATAGCTTGCCTGTCTGTGCCTTGTCTACCTATGTTTTCACATTAACACGTCAAAATGTGTATTCAGTATTTTTATACGATTCTATTCCTAATACAATATGTTTTGTGAGTCTGAATATAAATCACATCCCTCTATAAATTGTAATGCAAATCTATGTGCTACATGGAACACTGACCTAGATATACTTTGAGGTTGATCATCACATCACACTAATGTTCCTAGTATGAAATTTCTACATCAAATAGTCTTCCAGTTATTAGGCGAAATCACTGAATGATGAAATATAAGTCACACTGACAGACATGTCCTGAAAATCACGGGAGGGTCACGGACACAGCTTTTCTCAAGCCTCACAAAATTTTTTAAAAATCTCCCAAAAAGCAGAAATCCCAACTTTGAGTCGAAACTTTTTGAAAAGCTACCCTTGTAATGAAAAAAACAACAACTCTGAAGTAGTCCAAATACCGATCAAAAGCGTATAAATGCTTGGATTGAATTGGGGAAATGCATTAAACATGAAAAACAAAGCATCTTGATGCCGTAATTGCATTGTGGGATAGCATCGTCCAAAATGGTGAAAAGATTGCCATCTCCGGGGCTTTGCTCTCCAAAAAAACATGTTACAATAAACTGTAACACGGTCACTTCCTCAAGATCCTAGAAAGACAGATAATCCAGAAATAAAACAATCTATTTCTTGTTGAAATCAAAATGGCGATGCAAATTAACCACCAATCAGGATGGCCCCAATTTAATAAGCATCTACGCGATTGTAAAAATCACTGTCCGAGAAACTTTCTTTGGTCGCAAGGAGCTTGCAATATACACAGTGAGGTCTGACACTCGTCACAACACAAGCTATCAGTTCAGAATTCAAGTGAAAGTATGACTAGGTGAAGAAAATTGACTGAGACTTTCCAAGCGAACTGCACAGTATGCAGATTATTTAATTATGTTGAAAGGAAGTTCTACATAGAAAGAAAATAAACATACTGCTGTTTTTATTATCACTTTTATTTTTACTTAAGATATGACTTACTCCATTATTAGTTTTTCTTAAGACTCCTCAGACCCCAGGTCATAAAGCAACATCATATGCATGAAGACTTGGATAGAGAGATAAAGGAAAAATGGCAAATTAATTTAATAAATAAATCTCTTTTGTTACTTCTGGAGTATGGGATTCTATAAGTATAATGAAGCCCTTGTCATAGATACCTGATAAACAAGAAAAAGGCATAGCTAGAAGACAGAATCATCTAAGAATGGTGGTTAAAAAAGGAGCATTTGTGTCATAAATAGCTCTCAGAATGCACCATTTTATACCAATTTCTTATAATTTTTCCGGGGAAGCATGCTCCCAGACCCCGCTAGCTTGGCTTCGTGATTTTGGCGCTCGCCAATCTGGCTCGTCTGCGCTGACTCCCTCATTTTTATTTTCAAAACTTTTAAACATGTCTGCACTTAGTCACACTGACCTAGATATATTTTTATGTCAATCAACAGGTCACATGGAAATTAAAATCTAGGTATGACATTTCTATATCAAACAGTCTTCGAGATATAAGGTAAAATCACTGGACTGAAATGTAAGTCACAAAGACCTACATATATTTTTAGGTTACTTTCAGTCACCATCTGCATCATCATAATCATAATCCAATTTTTGATTAACGTGCAGGTACAGGGGCAACATCCACATCAGTGGGCCCCCTTCCAGATAGATGGCTTGCTGCACGCATGGCAGATCTCACACCTGATCTCCAAATATTTCTACCATGAGGGCTGATAGCCGAGAGCTTCAACTCTCTGCAATCCCTCTTTGTCAGCTGCTTCCATGTCATCTTGGGCCTCCCAGGCCCATGCTTTCCCTCAACCTGTATGTGAAAGGATGTCTTAACTGCACCAATGGAGTGTTCCACATGTCCATAGCAGCGGAGCCTTCTCTCCTTCAGAATTATGTCCAGATCCTCAATGCCAAGCCGCACAGGTAGTTCACTGGACCTGTGGTGACAACGTCTTGCGGCCTGATATTGCAGATCTGTCTGATCATTGCCGTGGCATTCCGCTGCAGACGTTGGAGGTTTGGTTTTGTCAATGGCCAAGTCCCACTGGCATGCATAGCGCTACGCACACATGAGCTGTACACACAGCCATGTGTCTTGAAAGATAGGTGGCGTGAAGAGAGAACTGGTAGCAGCTCCTTGAACTGTGGAGCGCTGTGGTGCAGTGGTAAAGCGTCAGACTCGAGATCGATAGGTACCGGGTTCGATCCCCACTAACAGCAAGTGTTGTTTCCTTGAGCAAGAGACTTAATCCACATTGCTTAGTACTGGTTTCTACCCAGGAAAAAAGAGGGCCACATGGAAGATTAGTACTAGATTACTAAATGTGTTACCCTCTATAAATAAGGTCGATTATTATTATTATTATTATTAACTTCTACCAGGCAATTTTCACATGTGTTGTGGTTAAAAGTTCACAGCCACCTGCTGCTGAGAGCATGTCTCCTAGGTAGCAAAAGGAAGCTACCACCTCCAGCTTGTCAGGTCCGAGTTGGACCTCCCTCTGTGGGCTGCCGTCCAAGGGGCATGCAGTTCCCTGGCACCGTGTACATCTGTAGTCAGGGTCCTTTGTCAAGTGCTTGAGTCCACTGCATTTCTTGTGCACCCAGTGCTTGCATCCGTTGCAGAAGATGCTGTTGCTGCCCACTCCATTGCGACAGACGGTGCATGGAAACTCGCCTGAACTCTGCAGGTCAAAGCCCGCACCGCAGATCATGATTTTCATCCTTCCTGCATTTACTCTCAGTCCTTTCTTTTCCATTGCTTCTTTCCAAATCAAGAGCTTTCGGACACATTCCTCGAGTGATTCAGCGATGATAACAAGGTCATTGGCATAGAGGTCCTCCCTGGGGACCCCAGAGCGGAGCTCTCGTGATAAGGCTTCAAGCACAATGATAAAGAGAAGCAGTGTCACATGGAACTAATATTCATGTTATGATATTTCTCCATCAAATATAAGGCATAATCACTGGTCCATGAAATATAGGTCACACTGACCTACATATATTTTGAGGTTACTCTTCATGTCACATGGAACTAATATCCAAGGTATGACATTTCTCTATCAAATAGTCTTCAAGATATGGCATAATCACTGGACCATGAAATATAGGTCAAATTGACCTACATATACTTTGAGGTCACTCTTTAAGTCTTAGTGTCACATGAAACTAATATCCAAGATATGACATATGTATTCGAGATAGAAGGCATAATCACTGGACCATGAAATATAGGTTACACTGACCTAATTATATTTTGAGGTCACTCTTCATGTCAGATGGAACTAATATCCAAGGTATGACATTTCTCCATCAAATAGTCATCGAGATATAAGGTGTAATCACTGGACCATGAAATATGGGTCACATTGACCTACATATATACTGAGGTCACTCTTCGTGTCACATGGAACTAATATCTAAGGTATGACATTTCCCTATCAAATAGTCTTAGAGTTATGAGGAATAATCACTGGTCCATGAAATATAGGTCACATTGACCTATATATATTTGAGGTCACTCTTCGTGTCACATGGAACAAATATCCAAGGTATGACATTTCTCTATCAAATAGTCTTCGAGATATAAGGCATAATCACTGGACCATGATATATAGGTCGATTTGACCTACATATATTTTGAGGTCACTCTTAATGTCACATGAAACTAATATCCAAGGTATGACATTTATGACATTTCTCTATCAAATAGTCTTCGATATACAAGGCACAATCACTGGACCATGAAATATAGGTCACACTGACCTAATTACATTCTGAGGTCACTCTTTGTGTCACATGGAACTTATATCCAAGGTATGACATTACTCCATCAACTAGTTTTAGAGATATAAGGCAAAATCACTGGACCATGAAATTAAGGTCATTGGACTGTGAAGTGTAGGTCACCATCACAGTGCTTGCACTAACAGTCAAAATCAGGAAGTCCCAGGACTTCCTAGCTCCAATATCTGGAATTCCTCAATATTCTTACTCCCATTTATGGAGTAATACGCCATTCTTAAACTAAATAACACATAAATTCATTCTAAATTTTTGTTATAAATGACTAAATACCTTTAAAAGTTGGGAGTCCCAGACTTCTTGGCATTGATTTTTGGAAGTCCCAGGGCAGTTTTTGGGAGTCTCTGACTCCCAGACTTCCCTTAATGCAAGCACTGCATGACCTTCACCCAATGACACTTAAAGCAATGTCACAAGTTTGACTGATGTATTACCTAGGATGTGCTTACAATGCTAGCATAACAGAAATGCACTAAACACTTTACAAGAGGTGTCCTGGATTTTGAACCCTAGCCCCATCCCAGGGCATGAACCCAGGGGCTGATACCTATGGACATATAGACAACCCTCTCAGGCACCCATGTTCCTAATATGAATGCTTGTTGACAACTGACTACTAGGATATTAGACTGGCTCCAGTCTCCAGTGACTAAATATTTTTCTCATAATCCTGTTTGATAATCCACTAAGATAAAACCAAAAAATATCATGACTATAAAGGCTGGTCACTAGTGACCAGCCTCTATAGTCATGATATTACTTTGGTTTTATTTTAGTGGATTATTAAACAGATTATAAGAAAAATTATTTTGTCACTAGAGACTGCAGCCAGTCTACTAGGATATAAGCATATGAAAAACTTAAAAGCAGCAATAGAGAATTTTACAAAGGTGTCCTAGATTTTGACCTCTAGCCCAACTCCCGGGGCATGAACCCAGAGGTTTGTTCTTATAAAATCATAAACGACCCTCCCAAGCACCCATGTTCCAAATATGAATGGTCTGTGGTAAGTGACTGTTGATATATAAGCATATGAAAACTTTAACACAGTGTAACGGGAACGGGAGCGGGAACGTGCATGTGCATACGGCCGGCCGGAGTGACTACAATAGCTCTCCTTGTACTTCGTACAGGCGAGCTAAAAAACTTTAACATGACAATTCAATTTTTGTAATCCTTACCTAAAAAGCCACTATGCAGTGTGGGACTTGCACTGAAAGAAAGTTTGGACCAATATCTAACCCTGTACCTCCATTCAGGATATGTAAATCTTTTAAAATATTTTAAAACATTACTGTAACTAAACACTATGCAAAGAAATCCAAGTCCATGACCTTAACAATGAGGTCACTCTATGGAGTGGTGCTTCACTGTTGTGGGGGTATCTTTGTGGGGTAGGAGAAGCACTTCCTTTACTTTTATACAGACAGGCTAACAAGGAACAATGATTAATTAACCCTTAAAGCATTAATCAGATATTTTGTTGTTGTTATTTTTATTTTTCAGAGAAAATAAAGCTTGACATTTCATCTGAACTGTTTGCCAAGCTGATGATTCATATAAAATGTCAAGTCTTATTTTCTCTGAAAAGAAGAAGAAGAAAAAAAAAACAAGCAAAAAAAACTAGGTGTCAAAAGCACACAAATGCCCCTCCCCTCCAGGGTATGTATGGTCTGTAGTACATATGAATGCTTTCTGATGAAAGGTTGTTGAGATTTTGAAATACTTGAACATACTGGACATGTACCCAAACAAAAAAAAGAAAAAAATAGCCTGCCCTTTGGACACTTATCTTCACCCCAGGGCATGACTCTAGCACAGAGTTTAAGGCTAAGGCCTGGGTAAGTAGCATACCAAGTATCAACTTCCTAGCATAAAAGGTATCCAAATTATGACCTCCAAAAGAAATGCAGACCTAAATCTCAATGTAAAATCTGACTTGTTATACATTTTGATCCCTAGCCCCACTCCAGGCATTACCCAGAGGCAACTGTAGCACAGAGATGAAGGTGTAGTTCTGGGTGCTAGTCGCATACAAAATTTTAACTTTCTAGCATAAAAGGTACCTAAGTCTGACATGTTATACATTTGGACCCTTTGCCCCACCCCAGAGGCAACTGCAGCACAGGGTTGAAGGTTTTGGTCTGGGTAAGTAGCAAACCAAATTTCAACTTCCTAGCGTAAAAGAGACCCAAAATATGGACATAAGTAGCATATCAAATTCAACTTCCTAATGTAAAGGTACCCAAGTTTGACCTGTTACACATTTTGAGCCCTAGCCCCACCTCAAGGAAAGATTCAGGGCCTATTCTAGCACAGAGTTGAAGGTTTGGGTCTGGGTTTTATAAAGTAGCATAGCAAATTTCAACTTCCTAGTGTAAAAGGTACCAAAGTTATAACCTCCAAGAGAAACGGGGACGTAAACATCAATGTAAACTTGAATGTAAGCTTAAACATTGACCCCTAGTTCAAACCAAGGGCATAACCCAGAGGCAACTCTAGCCCAGAGCTGAAGGTTTGGGTCTGGGTAATTAGCATAATATTATTATCTTTCAACTTCCTAACATAAAAGGTATCCAAGTTATAACCTCCAAGATAAATGTAGATGTAAAGGTCAATGTTAACTTGAATATACACTTAAACATTGACCCCTAGTCCCACCCCAGGGTAAGACCTAGGGGCAACTCTAGCATAGAGTTGAAGATTTAGGTCTGGGTAAGTAGCATACCAAATTTCAACTTCCTAGCATAAAAGGTACCCAAGTTAAAAGTTATAGCCTCCAAGAGATATGTGGGAGTAAACGTCAATGTAAACTAAAACACTGACCCCTAGTCCCACCCCAGGGTAAGACCTAGGGGCAACTCTAGCATAGAGTTGAAGGTTTAGGTCTGGATAAGTAGTATACCAAATTTCAACTTCCTAGCATAAAAGGTACCCAAGTTAAAAGTTGTAACCTCCAAGAGATATGCGGGAGTAAACGTCAATGTAAACTAAAACACTGACCCCTTGTCCCACCCCAGGGTAAGACTTAGGGGCAACTCTAGCACAGAGTTGAAGGTTTAGGTCTGGGTGTAGTGTACCAAATTTCAACTTCTGAGCAAAAAAGGTACCCAAGTTACTTGTATGACTCTGATTATGAATGTGACATATGCAAGTACCATCACGGTGAAATGCTATATGCCCCACTCCTGCCTTTGGCAAGCGGTGGCATAAAAACAATAAAAATAATAAGAATGTACAATGCTGCTTGGTGCTTTATGCATTAACAATTAGCAACTAAGCATGCACGGTAATAATTTCAGCAGAAATATCTTTATTTCTACCAGAAAATAGGCTTTGACATTTCATGCAAATTGTTTCCTTAGGAGATAATTTGCATGAAATTGCAAGGCCTATTTTCTGTGAAATTTAAGAAACACATAATCAGTTTGTTGTCAGCTGAATTTGAGAGTGGTAAAGATTAAAAAACGATCATAAATTTCCCAGGACAATGTCCCATTTAAACTAAATACATGTAAGAGGATCATTTTGAAATTTTATGTGCTAAATGACATAAAAATGCAGCCTTGGCAGAACTCTTGGCATAAAAATGCAGCCTTGTCAGAACTCTGTTTAGGAAAGAACTAATTTTCAAAAGAAACTTACGCATAGCACAGTTGTATGGAGTGGAGAGGTTCTTGTTCATTAACAAGGTACAATCCTCAGGCGGTCCCTTGTACTCAACTTGTATCTTCTCAATTCTTTTCACAAATGAAAGCTGTCTGTTCTTCTCTTCATCAAATAAAGCATTGCGTTTCTTTCTCACTTCACTATTTGTTAAATTTCTACTGCTGGATGTGCATAGTCCTGAAAATTCATGTATATTTGACACTGAATAACTTTAAAATCTCGATTTTCAACTTTAATACTTCCTCAACTTTGGCATTATTTTGAGGGGTACTGATCGGAACATTATTTTGCCACTTGACTTTATCATTTGTTTAAGTTAGATTGTCATTTTTCACCTTCATATTCTAGAGTTATCTTAGAAATAGTTTTTATGGACAGTTAGGTAATTCAAAAACATTTTTGTTTTTAAATTAAGCAATGAAACTCTGTACCCATCTAGAAATTTGTATGCAAGGCTCTGAAAGATCAGGAAAAATGCTACTGTATTACTTATTACAGTTATTTTTTTTAACTGGTTTACTAATTTTACCTTGACATAAATAACTTGATATAACCTAAACAAGTTATTTTCTACAGCCTCACTTTGAAACTAGAGCAGGTGTTTATGAAACATTATGCTACCAACTTCTTGACGTTAACACTGCTTGCCCCTAACAGAATTTGAGATTTCTTGCCTACAAGGTTACAATGCTGAAATTTTCAAAAGAACTCAAGAAACAATTTTCAGAAATTTTTCAAAAGCTAATCAGGTTATCTACTCATCATCCCCTATCAGCCTATCAAGTTTCAAAGCAATAGCTTCAATAGTTATTAGATATCCTGCTTACAAGGTTAAAATTCCAAAATTTATGAAGAAAAATTTACTCAGGAAAAAAAAATTCAGAATTTTTCAAAAGTTAACCCTTGTCCTGTTGAGCCCAGATACGCCCTACCTTTGCAAACAGTGTAGATCCAGATCAGTTGGCTTCAGTATGTGAATTTGTATCAACAATTAGGATCGAGTAATCTGATTGGTTGACTATCAGAAGTCAGCATAGCATCTTAATTTATTCAGCATGACAAGGGTTAATTAGGTCATCTCATCTACTCATCATCCCTTATCGGCATAATAAGCTTCAATATAATAGCTCAAATAGTTTTTGAGATATATTTCAAAGGGACTTAACAAAAGAAAATGGCATAACCCTGAAAAAAAAACAAAAAAACGGTCAACTATTTTTTCATGAGGAATCCATATGAAATTTCAAAAACTAGCATGGACAGTTCACAAGTTAATCCATGCACAAATAAAAGTGTGAAACAATAATACCCCACCATTATCATGTCACGGGGAGATAGCTCTGTCAAAAATTGATGAAACATACCCAATAGCAATTCCAAACCAGATCGCCACAATATCAATGCACATATTAAGTTGAGTGAAAATCCATTGAGATTTACTAAAGTTATTGTCCTGAAACGGAAATATGGATGTATCTTGGGCAGATAACTCGGTCAAAAATTGACCAAATTTCCCAATAGCAGTCTTAAACCAGATCTCCATAATAGCAATGCACATACCAAGTTTAGTGAAAATCCACTGATATATACTCACTATCATCCAGAAATGAAAAATATTGGTGTTGAGATCAGATAACTCTGTAAAAAAATTGACAAAATATGCCCATTAGCAATCCTAAACCAGATCTTCACAATATCAATGCACAAACCAAGTTTGGTGGAAATCCACTAACATACACTCAAGTTATTTAGATGGAAATGATGGACGTCAGGACAGACACACCGAAGACCAGCGTGAAACCATAATACCCTGCCACTGTCATGTGGCGGGGTATAAAAAAGCATGACTGACAGCAGATGGATGAATGAACGAGCAAGCCCCAGACCTGGGGTAAATGCAATCTGTAGTCATGATTACTTGTAATAGATTACATTTTCTGAATAATCGCAAATTAATCAGTAAGCATGAATTTTCATGATTACAACTAATTGTCATTAATGTTATTGTTTACATTTCAAAATGGCCTGTAATCGTGATTATTTTGTGATTCTTTTATGATTACATTTTGAAACTGACAGAGAAATACCCTAAATTGTGTTCTGTGAATAACAGAACAAAACTAATGTATCTTGAATTAATAATACATGTATATAGTTCTGTTATTACATGTATGTTACAATTATAATAAAAAGAAGGAAGTGTCTCCTGACAGACAGCTGTCAGGAGCACTTTAGGTCTAGTGACAAGCCGGCTGTCAGGAGCATTTTATGTCTAGACTCTAGTGACAGCCAGCAGGCAGCAGACCTAAAATGCTCCTGACAGCCGGCTTGTCACTAGGCTTGTCACTGATGTTTTTTCAGTATATACAGGCACTTGATATGTTTTCATATTATCCCCACACTTTTCAAAGAAAAAGCAGGGATATTGTGATACCCCGGTCCGTCCGTACATCAGTCTGTAATGTCACATCATTGCTCCTAGACCATTTAAGCTAGAATCTCGAAATTTTCACAGGCAATAGCCCTATGGATGAGGACTAGAGGAACACATTCTGAATTTTGATGTAACCCCTGGGGGCTGGGCAGGAGGGTGTGGCCCCCAAGGGTCCAATATCCATTTTGTACAAACATCAGTCATGTTGCATATCAAATCAAAGATAATGAAAAGTAAAATACAGGGGTGCAAACCTTTTGCCCCTGGGGGGCATGTCTGAGGGTCACCAGGTCAAAAAATAGGATTTTGGGTCCTTTTTTTTTATCCACACAACTCCTCCTAGGGTTTTTGAGCTAGAATCCTGAAACTGTCACAGGTAATAGCCCTATGGATGAAGACTAGAGGAACAAATTTGGAATTTGATATGCACGGAGAGGGGGGATATGCGATGGCGGGCCATCAACTTGCTCTAGTTGGTTTGTTTTTTAAAGGACCCATAGTCCTCAAACAGACATTTTTTATCCAAGAAAGGTTTAATAAATTGATATATGGTATTAATACAATCA
Organism: Anodontia alba; assembly: GCA_964016985.1. Taxonomy (NCBI): domain Eukaryota; kingdom Metazoa; phylum Mollusca; class Bivalvia; order Lucinida; family Lucinidae; genus Anodontia; species Anodontia alba. The sequence continues at coordinate 74,486,388 of OZ024831.1, forward strand.
TACAATGAGGCATCTGACAGCCTGTAAAATTTAAGTTAGACTCTCGTTTTTGGAATGAATCAAAAATGAAATAGATTTTTTATTGTATCTCTGAATTAATGTTGGCAACATTAATTCAAAGATACCATAAAAGTTTACAGGCTGTCAAGTGTCACATTTTATGATTATATTAATACTATATATCAATTTTCCAAAAAGAATGTATTGTTGCTGAAATGCAAGTTGTATTTCACTGAACAGTAGATGAAAGGAAAAATTAAGCACCAATTTGTTTTTCATAAAGACAGAAAAGGAAATTGACTTGTTTCTTTATCCCTAGCAAGACAATTACATTGATACTCAATTAATCAATGAAAATGGGTTGTTTTTTCCTTCTTTGGCTAGACCCCCCTTTCATGATCAGCCCCAATATACAGTCTTGACAACAGAACGTACATCAAAGGCTTATCTTATCTAAGTGATTATGAAGTGATTATAAGGATGTTAAAACTCCCTAGGTGGGGCCTTACAAGGGGTAATTCATAATTTCATATAATTGAGAAGTGTTCAATATGTTACTGTAGAATTAAATAAATTCATTTGCAAAATTTTGCATTTAATCTGTTGATTTGTATTATATCACTTTATCTATTTATTTATTCATTTTTGATAGTTTTTTTTTTCTTCAAAAATACAAAGGTGTTGGTTCTTTTTCTTGCTCTGTGAAAAAAATACAAATAAACTGAAATAGAAATATAAAATTGAAAGTTTTTATTTATTTATTAATTTTTTAAAGTAAATAAGCACACTTTACAATTATTCTTTCTTTTTATTCCATTAAACACTCACATCCTGTATAACCTATATTTTTGTATATTTTTCAGGCAAGCAAGTCAGGGTGCTACCATCAAAAGCAATCCTGAACTTACATTGATGAATGGACGTTCTACAAATGGTCAAAAGTGATGCCCCAAGTGCAATGCATTTTTACAGGTTTAGCTAAACCAAAGTCAAAATCAAACCATGCATATTTCCTTCACTATTATTGTATGCCATTTTTGTTGGAACATACATCTAAATAAAAACATGTCTTTTGAATACTGTAATTAGCCATTTGTTTGTAGATAATTGAAAAATAAGGGGGTTTTAGTCATCCTTAGGATTCAGATGGATTTCTTAATTTTTTTTTTTTTTTAAATAAACATTTTGAAATAGATGTTTACTGTCGTTTGTCTTCATGCTTTCTTTTAGAGCTTTTGTCTATATTTTCTGGAGTGTTATGTAGATGTGGTTTTCTCTTTTCATACACTTTGCTTGCGAATCAGCCATGACTATTGTCAGAGCAAAAGTGTATGAAAAGAGAAAACCACATCTACATAATGAACTGATTTAGATAAATTATGGGGAATATGATTATTAAACTACCCATAATCATATTCCCCATAATTTATCTAAATCAGTTCATTTCCTGAACACTGTTTTTACACCCCCGTCATTTTCAATAGTTGGGGGAGGGGTTGGGGTTTATAACAGCACTGCTGTCCGTACATCCAGCCATGTACGTAACACAACAGTTTCCATTCGATATCTTTTGTAAAGATTAGTGGTGTGGATTGAAATTTATACACAGGTATATAATCATAAAATGTAGGTCAAGTTCGATTTAGAGTAAAATCCACCAATTATTGGAGTTATGGCCCTTTTTCAACTTTGAAAAATGGTTTCCCTTCAATATCTTTTGAAAAGATTAGTGCAAGACACAATTTGGATTGCATAACAACCTAACGACTCTTAGCAGATTAAGATAAGAAATTCTTGGTGACTTAGGCCACCCTAACAGATAGGGGCCTGATAGGGGATAATTAGATAAGGTATCAGCAAAGTTTATGATGAAGATGGGGAAACAGATAAGGTAGGTAATTTAGTGATAATCTGATATTTTTTCTCTTTATTCAATAAAATAAATATGGTTGTTATTCATTAAAATTGTCTCTCCAAGGCAATTCTAATGAATAACCACAGCATGTTTTAAGGAGAAATACAGATACTTATACTTTTATGCTAATTTATCATCAAATGCCCTCTTTATCTGCTTCTTTGGATCAAATACAGAAAATTGGTAAGATAGATAGTATTTTATTTATTTATTGAAAAAGAAAAGCTTTTTGGCATAAAATACACATTCTAAATTGTCTAAGAACTTTCTAAATTGTCTAAGAACTTCCTGACATATTCCATAATGTGTTGTTTTACTGAAGTTAATCTATTTAGTTTTGAGGCAGCTATGGAATAATTGTGAAGTGTGCATATTTACTTTAGAAAATTAATAAATAATTAAAAACTTTCAATTTTATATTTCTATTTCAGTTTATTTGTATTTTTTTCACAGTGCAAGAAAAAAACAGCATCTTTGTATTTTGGAAAAAAATATCAACAAGAGCTCCGCCAAGCAGGACATTATACACCCATGGCAAGTAATAAGATGTAGCACATACATGTAAACTGGCTCAGTGCTCCGGATATATACTGTAAGTGGAATTTCAAAAAAAAAAAATTTTTAAATTTTCATAGGGGCATAGCTCTGCTGATATTTGGTGAACTGTAACCTGAGTGTCCAAGCTGGCCCAGAAATTAAGGGAGAAGTGACTTCTCCCTCCTGGGAAAATAGGGAGAAGTTTGCTGCTTCTAGAGAGAAGTGCTTTCGGACGGAGGACACAGGACAGAAGCATGGCTATATTATAAGCTCATGTGAGCCTTTGGCTGATTTGTTTTTCCTATACTTCAATATCCGACCAATCAATAACAAAACAAAAATAAACAACAACAAAAAAAATAAAAAATAAAAAAATAAAAAGAAAACAGAAAATGCAGCAAGAAAATGTTTTGTAAAGCTTTATCTTGTTTTATACTGATTTTATTTTTTGTTCTTCAAGGGAGCCAACTCAGAAGAGTATTAAAAAAAAAAAAAAATCCAATAAGACTTATGTTTATAAGTTTTGATATTAGTCATGCTTCTAAATTCTGTATCATTTAATAAATCTATTTATAAAGGTTTAATAATGGAAACATTTCCTTGCAAATCTAATGAAAGAAGATGTAAAAAAAACAAAAAAAAAAAATAATTAAATATCTTGCCCATATGGCCATAACTTTAGTTATTTGCAAAAACTATACCTATTATAAAATAAAATTTGTACACTATTACCTCTAAACAATATGCTGCGAAAAGTTTACAAAAACTTTCACAGGGGCATAACTCTGCAAATATTTGGTATACTGTAACCTCGAAATAATATGCACTGCTCCACATCATCATGTAACTATTTATGAAGTTTCAGCTTGATCAGATGTAAACTGCAGGAGGATTTAGCCAGAAAACGAAAAATTAATAGAAATTTTCAAAGGGGTATAACTCTGCTAATATTGGTGGACTGTAACCTTGAAATAATATGCGCTGCTCCACATCATGGTCTAACTACGAATCAAGTTTCAGCTTGATAAAATGTAAACTGTAGGATGAGTTAGCCGGAAACAAAAAGTTTACAGAAATTTTCAAAGGGACATAACTCTGCTAATATTTGGTGGACTGTAACCTCGAAACAATATGTGGTACTCCACATCATGATCTAACTATAAATGAAGTTTCAGCTTAATCTGATGTTAAATGTAAGAGGAGTTAACTTGAAATGAAAAGTTTAGAGAAATTTTCAAAGGGGCATTACTCTGCAAATATTTGACGGACTGCAACCCTGAAAAAATATGCGCTGCTCCACATCATGGTCTAACTATATACCAAGTTTCAGCTTGATCGGATGTAAACTGTAGGAGGAGTTAGCCGGAAACAAAAAAGTTTACAGAAATTTTCAAAGGGGCATATCTCTGCTAATATTTGGTGGACTGTAACCCCGAAACAATATGCGCTGCTCCACATCATGGTGTAACTATAAATGAAGTTTCCGCTTGATCGGATGTAAAATGTACATGTAGGAGGAGTTAACTGGAAATGAAAAGCTTAGAGAAATTTTCAAAGAGGCATAACTCTGCAAACATTTGGTGGACTGTAACCCCGAAACAATATGCGCTGCTCCTCATCATGGTCAAACTATATACCAAGTTTCAGCTTGATCGGATGTTAACTGTACGAGGAGTTAGCCGGAAACGAAAAAGTTTAAGGACAGACGCCATATCCTGTAACATAATACGTCCCGTTTTTTCAAACGGGCGTATAAAAATGAATAAATAAATAAAGTGATATAATACAAATCAACAAATTTAATGCAAAATTTTGCATATGAATTTATTTAGTTCTAAAGTAACATATTGATCACTTCTCAATTATATGAATTACCCTTTGTAGGGACCCACCTAGGAAGCCTTATCCTTATAATCACTTCATAATCACGTAGATAAGATAAGCCTTTGAGGTCTGCTCTGTTATCAGGGCTGATCATGAAAAGGCAACTTAAAAAAAAAAAAAATGAAGCCTTTAAAGACAAGGCTTTTGTGAATTTAAAAGATGATATTCACATACATTTTGTTTGATTATATGCAGACTATGGTTTTCCATAATCGTGCCATGTTTCAAGGCTCAAGCATTATTTGTACCAAAGTTACGGGCTAAAATGTAGTCAAAAATGTCACAAGTGTAACACTTTTTGTGTGTCACTTTTACAATAGTAACAATACCCCTTTCTTCATTTGTTAATTTTATTTACAGTTGTTTGTGTATTGTAAAAAATTTCTATGTTGATATTTGTTGTTATTTTTAATCAGTTTCTCTCTTCCACTGATCAAATGTGAGTGCTAGATGCTAAAAATGAACAAAAATTTTGACACTATACTCAGCAATAATAAACTGCTTTTTATCATGATTTTCATGTATCATCAAAACAATTTAGAAATTTGATCACAGACCCTTTTTAGCTCACCTAAGCCTAAAGCTAAAAATGAGCTATTGTCATCGATCAGTTTACACTTTGAATGACTTCTCCTCTGAACCCCCTAGGCCATTTTTCTTCGAATTTCACTTGGAGCCTTCTGTTAATGAGGGGTTGAAAACTTGTTCAAATGGTCAAAGACCATCAATTAAGATGGCCCCCATGCACATATAAGGTAAAAACACTTAAAAAACTTCTTCTCCAGAACCAAGAAAGCTTTGAGGCTGAATCTTGATATATTGCATTGGAGACTCAAGGTCTACCAAGTTTGTCCAAATGATGATCCTAGGTTGAGAGTTGACCTTTTTACGGCAAGGTCAAATTTGTGTCCCTGTGTGGGGAAAATATTAGAAAATTAAAAAAAACAAAAAAACAAACTTAATTTTCTCAAAATGTATTAAAGACTAATGGCTAAAACTTAAAATGTATGATTGAAGTATCAAATCTTATTAGTTACAATCAAAATTTTGTCCTCCAGGGATATCTGCCTTTGTCCTTAGGCTATATACCATGTATAAATTAACGTAATCTTTAAACCCTTCACTGGGCAATATACCATGTATAAAATCACATAATCTAATCTTAAACCCCACCCCCTCTAGTTTTCTACCCTTGTCCTTAGGCTTATGCATATCTTTAAATGTCTTCTCTAAAACCTCATGACCACTTTTCACCAGATTTCACATGGGGTCTTCTGTTGAAGGGATATTGACAATTTGATTAAAATTAATGGTTCCACATCACAGAACAAGATGGCCACCACTATACCTATAAAATTCTAATCTTCTCCAGAACCAAGAAAGCTTTATGGCTGAATATTTGTTTGTTTGTGTTGAGGTTTTATGACCCAGTCAACCCAATGGGGTCATGTCGAGCGCAGTCAGTTTACCTAACCACACATTTACTGGACAGGTTTAGTCCTCTAAGCGGTTAACCAGTATTGTGCACATTCTTTCGCCAGAAACTGACAACTGCCCTTCTTGAATCAGCGGAAGGGAGAGAATGACTGTAGAAATGACCGTAGAAAGTATTTCATGATCAATCTCCACGAAAGAATGTTACCTACCTCAGCGGAGGTTGAACCTGCGACCTCCTGGTCTCCAGTCGGACGGCACATCCAACTGAGCCACCGAGGCCGATTGAATATTTGTATATAGCCTTGTGGACCCAAGGTTTACAAATCATATGCCAAACAAAAGGATGTTCAGATGATGATCCTAGGATGACCTTTGACTTTTTTCCAGCAAGTTCAAATTTGTGTTCCCTTTTAAAATTTTGAAAACTCATTTTCTCAAAATGTATTAAAGACTAATGGCTGAAACTTACATTGTACGATTAAAGTAGTAAAACTTTTTAGTTACAATCAATATGTTATCCCCTGGGGATTATCTGCCCTTGCCCCTGGGCTATATATACATATATGAAATCATGTACTCTTAAAATCTATTATGAGAAACCGCTTGACCAGTTTTCACCAGATTTCACATTGGGCTTTCAAGAAGTATTGTTAATTTGTTTAAGTAATTCTGCACTACTGAACAAGATTCCATATATGGCAAAAAAAAAAAAAAAAAAAAAAAACACTTAAAAATCAGAACCAAGAAAGCTTTGAGGCTGAGTTTTGGTATATAGCATCTGCTGGGATGCAAAATCTAACAAGTTTGTTCAAATGATAATCCTAGGATTACCTTTGACCTTTTTATGTCCTGGTCAGATTTCTGTCCTAGATGTTGCATGGCATCTGCAGATACGTTTTATTCAGGTGAGCAAATCATATCCCATGAGCCTTTTGTTCTAATGATGTTTAGAAAATAAAAATCAGGTTTTAGAATGAAATGATGCCACCATAATTTTACAACATTTGTCATTTGTCACAAGTGTAACATTTTAAGTACCTTTTTAATTTAAGCTTCCAATTTATAGCTGAGGTTGGTGTATGACAAGCTGTTTTATAATGATATGAAAATGGATAAAAGTTTGCAGAAAGATAGATGTCAACACTTTTAAGAAATACACGAACAAACAGTTGCTATAATACCCAAGACAATTTAAGACTGTAATATTACTTTTTCTTTTTTCTTTAAAATTTGAAGAATTACTTGTTGACGGTACGTTTTTTAGTCTTTTTTCCTTCCTAAAATATACTTAATATCAAAGACTTTGATCTGGGAATGCGTTTTAAACATAAAACTTAAGTGCTGAAGCTGTCACAAGTGTAACATTTTTTTTTAGAAAATATATATATTTTTGGCATAGGTTAAACATTCTCAACATGAGTCATAATCAAATGAAATTTTACACGTCTTTGTCGTACCTCTAATACTGCTAACATACATGTTTTTTTATTTTTTTTTTATTATATCATGCTTACTTTACCAGTGAAAAAACTTTTAGAAGTGTTAAATGAAAATATAAGGATAAAATAATGAAAAGAATCCCATAAGAAAACTTAAAGATGAACTATGTGAGAAAAAATGTGTTTTTTTTTTTTTTTTTTTGTGTGTTGGGGTTTAACGACACGTCAACCCTTGTGGGTCATTTTGTGTCGTCTCCCAGAGAAAGGGAGAAAAGAGACAGAAGAGATAGCAGAAGAGATGAAAGAGAGGGACAGGGAAGAAAGAGGAACAGGAATGAAAGTGAAGAAACAGAAGAAATAAAAACATCACCTCCCTACCCTTACCTGCTACAAGGATAGCAGGCCTTGCCCAACTGTAAGCCAATATCAGCTGGACGCCCCGGTGACATAAGATACATGACATCTTCGCACCACCCGACCACCCCCCCCCCCCCCCCCCCCCCCAAAAAAAAAAAAAAAAAAATGTGTTAAACTGGTGGATATGTATGTCCACCAAAAGTTACAGTAAGAAAACTTAGCATTCTTCATAATATCTGAGTGTTGTATCTAGTCTATTATCTCCAAACAAATTGCAAAAATATACTGAAAAGTTGATTAAAACATTGAATTTTAGACATATTCCTGTTTTTGTCCCTATACCAGTACTTGTTTCTTAAAATTTTATGTACCCTGGTTCAAAAAAATAAAAAAAAAATATCATAATAAAACATGTTTGAAATTTGGCCCCAATGTCACACTTTTGCTTCAATGTTTTTTTGAAGATCTAGCCAAAGAAGGAAAATACTGTATCTTTAAGTGTACAATTTGGCCTGTGAGATTTGACTTATTGCATATACATGTACATTGTAATTGTATTTTTTGTTATTTTCAAACTCATATTAAATAAATAAACCCATTTGTCATGTTTGTTCTGTCTGATACATATTACGTTTGCAACTTTCCACAGAAAAACCCCATTAGTAATATTGATTGGGCACTGACTTTTGTACCCAGTAAAGTATATAATCATCTATAAAAGCATAATTCAGAAAAATACAGAAATACCTGTGACACTTACTGAAAACACCAATACTGGTTTTAATAAATTAAGAAATATTATGTCAGCATAGGAAAAGGGAAAGTATTGTTTATTGGGCATATATTTTTATATACATGATACATAACAACAATATCAATCGGAACAAAGTCACTCAATTGATGTAAGCTTTACACAACCAGAATTCCGCGGAAGGCGTCGTCGCACCTGCTGGGGCAAAAGTCACAGGAGCCACAATCAGAATGTGGTTATTAAATAAGTTTATTTAATTCTTAGCAGTGCTTAGTTGGAAAACTGGGTTGAAAAAAATGTAGACAAAGTGCCTAGTGGGGCACATATATTCCAGGCCAGTGCCAGTCCCTCTAATGGCTATATCTTCAGCACTGACTTTTCATATTATACAGCCCAAGGATAATGAAACGTCGACGTAAAATGTGTAACAGTCACTGGAGCGTGAAATATAGGTCAAGGTCACCGGGTCAAGGTACCTGCTAAGTCAGTACACCAAGGAGAAGTACTATGCAAGATATGGTGGTTGTAGGCCTTATAGTTGAGGAGTTATCGAACATCAACGTAAAATGTGTCAAATATAGGTCAAGGTCACCGGGTCAAGGTACCTGCCAAGCCAGTGCAATGAGGTAAAGCACTATGCAAGGTTTAGTGGTTGTAGGTCTTATACTTGAGGATATACCGAACATCAACGTAAAATGTGTCAAAGTCACTGGAGTGCAAAATATAGGTCAAGGTCACCAGGTCAAGGTACCTGCCTTGTGAGTACACCGAGAAGAAGCACTATACAAGGTTTGGTGGTTGAAGGCCTTACAGTTGAGGGCATATGGAAGGGCGACATAAAAGGTGTAAAAGTCAATGAAGCACGAAATATAGGTCAAGGTCACTGAGTCAAGGTACCTGCGGAGTCCTTACATTCAGGAGAAGCACTATGCAAGGTTTGGTGGTTGTAGGCCCTTTAAATGAGGAGATACTGAACGTCGATGTAAAATGTGTAAAATGCACTGGAGCGCAAAATATAGGTCAAGGTCACCAGGTCAAGATACCTGCCGAGTCAGAATATCTAGGAGAAACACTAACTAGAGTGGCTACAGGTCTTACACTTGAGGAGATCTGGAACGTTGATGTAAATTATGTCAAAGTCACTGCAGCCAAAATATAGGTCAAGGTCACCAGGTCAAGGTATCTGCCAAGTCAGTACATTGAGAAGAAGCACTTTGCAAGGTTTGATGGTAAACTGGCTCCAGTCCCCAGTGACTAAATATTTTTCTCATAATCCTGTTTGATATTCCACTAAAATAAAACAAAAAAAAAAAATATCATGACTATAAAGACTGGTCACTAGAGACTGGTGAGTTCCAGTCTTGTCCAACCTGCTAGCTGGTTGGTGTTTGATAAGGGATGATAAATTCTTATTAATTTAACCTGTTAGCAGAGTTCAAGTCTCTCCAAACTACTGGTACATGCTATAATAAATTATTTGACTGATTTATTTATAACTTTGTGCTTGTACTTCTTACACAAAAAACTTAAACCTTGAATGACCAGTAAAGAGATTTACATTACACTTTATTAGATAGCATTTTGCACCAAGCAAAATTTGTAGCAGATGACATTCTTATTATTTTTTTCATAGAAAATAAGTCTTGATATTTCATAAATCATCTGCTTCTCATGAAATGTCAAGACTTATTTTCTATAAAAAATGATAAAAAAAATAACAGTCGTCTGGAAAGCGTGGGCCTGGGAGGCCCAAAATGACATGGGAGCAGCTGACAGAGAGGGATTGCAGAGAGTGGAAGCTCTTGGCTATCAACCCTCATGATCGACGTACCTGGAGATCTGGTGTGAGATCTGCCATGCGTGCAGCAAGCCAGCTATCTGGAAGGGGGCCCACTGATGTAGATGTTGCCCCTGTACCTGCAGGTTAATCAAAAATCCGATTATATATATATAGTCGTCTGCTGCAGTTAAGGGTTATGTGTAATGTATACTGGTCATAAAGAAAAAAAAATATCATAGAAAAAGAATAAAAAAAAAAACAGATTTCATAAATTTTTTTATGGGAATTCTAAGATATTTTATAATGGAAGAGTTATTATCATTTGGACATCAACAATAAACATAAGAAATCAGAGAATCAAATAAGTATTTACTGTGCATAATTAAAAGGATAGAATTAATATTTTGCTCTCCTGCAGGTAGCGGAATATCACGCAGTCTGTTCAGGGCTTTCATGCCAGCTTACATCTAAAAATGGATTCTCTAGAATACGGTATATACCCTAAGTATTGGACAGACAGTCCTATGATAAAGAGTAGACAGTTCAGACATCGCATCTAATAAATGGATACTGTATAATACCGTATATACCCTAAGTATTGGACAGATAGTCCTGAGCTAACACTGCAGACCCAGATCAGATACCACCTAATAAATAATAAATGGATACTGTAGAATACAATTTACCTTAATAATTGGACATACAGTCCTGAGCTACCAGTGTAGGCCCAGATCAGACCCCAACTTATATGTAATAAATGAATACTGTAGAATACCGTATATACCCTAAGAATGGACAGAAAGTCCTCAGATAACAGGGTAGCCCCAGAACAGAAGCCACATTATATGTAATAAATAGATATTGTAGAATGCCGTATATATCCTAAGACTTAGACAGACAGTACTTGGCTACCAGTGCAGACCCAGATCGGACACCAACTTACATGTAATAAATGGATATTGCAGAATACCTTATATGCCCTAAGAATTGGACAGACCGGAGTTAACAGTGTAGACCTAGATCAGACCCCACCTTACATCTAATTGATGGATACTGTAGAATACAGTATATATCCTAAGAATTGGACAGACAGTCCTGAGCTACCAGTGTAGACCCAGATCAGATGCAACCCAACACCTAATAAATGGATACCGTAGAATACCTTATATACCCTAAATATTGGACAGACAGTCCTGGTACGGTCAATACTGGCACCTTTGGTGTCATAGCCTTCAGCTGTGGTAGGCTGACTGTAACTACGCAGTAAGCATTGAATTAAGAGTAAATCTTAGGCTGACAGCAGGAGTGCACACTTTACCCTGGCAGAAGTGCTCAGTGCTGGAAAGTAAGTAAGGTTTAATTGAAAGATTAGGGTGTAATCTTAATTTAAATCGTCTTACGACCATATAAGCTGTTTTCATGATGAGAAGCTAGCTGTTATCTTTGCTATGTCGGCCATATTTGTTATTGTCACGCGAAGTCTCATCTCATTCGAGAGTTGCAAGTCAAACTAATTACCGGGACTTAGGTCATAGTTCCGCCTTTATACAATGTACTTTCATCCAAGGGCATTTATTCTTGTGCGGCGGGAGCGCACATTTCAAAGTTGTTTTTTTTGATAATTTATGCCTGTTTGGCCTTGTGCAGTTTGGGCATGTCATCCTGCACGCGACACCCCACGTGACTTCGTGGCAGCGGTCATCTATTGAGTGGGGGGGCTCCAACCAATCATCTTTCACAGTTCCCCTGTTTGTTCCCTTGGTAACTGTTCTCCAATCGGTCGCCTTATCTCCCGGCCGATTACCCAATCAATTTTGAGCGCCGTTCTCTAACGGCCAACTTCAAATTCAAGCGTCAGTTTCGAAAAATCTGCGCGCAAGAAAAGACATTTTCAAATTTGTTCCCCTCCCGCCCACAACCTTTCTTGTACATAGTAGTTTAGTTGAGTAGGTTAGTTAGGAACCATATATTGTTACGTTACATGCTCTGCATTCACGGTCTAGTCAGTTGGGATTCATGTTACCACATTCTAGTGCGAGTTATTCTAGTCAGTACATATGTATATCAGTTTTGCAATTTAAACTATTGCCTGAGTTCCAAGGAGACAAGAATGTGGCTTATGAAGGTCATTGTGACTTTTAAAGTGAAGTTGACTTGTTTTATATTCAAAAGGTATGTATGAACAGAGCGGTGCCTTGTTCAAAGTGCTATTAAGAGACACTTGGATTAACCATGGACACATCATGAATATAAGACACTTCTTAGTGCTGTGACAAGTGATAATATATATATAAATGCTTACTTCAGTGTTATATCAATTTGTGACGTGCCATATACATATAAACGCTTCTTCTCAGTGTTATATCGATTCGATAAAGGACCCATTGACTTATGACTAGTGCTTGTGATCTGTGGTTTCACAGGCCACTTCGTGTTGGACATGCGGCTTAGATCGCATGCGTGGAGGTATTTTTGAAAATTTCATTACGTAACATGTCTTGCCTAACATTGATATATTGCATGTGCTGTTATTTTACACATCAGGTCTTACAGACCTTTATCAGAAATTTTCAAATATATGGTTCCTGGTCCCAAAGATGAGTCTTATTTGTTTCTTTGCTTCTAGCAGTTTTATTGCATGAGCACTTCTGGTACGGTCAATACTGGCACCTTTGGTGTCATCAGGGCTCTGGAAATTTTGAAATCTGAATCGGTCCAGCCGATGACGATGACGTCATCAATGAGCCCATTTCCAAAAAAAAAAAATATGTATATATCGTATATATCACATGTCACGAAAACAAATGACATTTGGCAGTCCTATTACTCCTTTTAAATAATGCACCTCAACCCCGTTATATGACGGATGTCCGGGTATAACGAGCATGATCAAAGCTGGCGTCATCAATAAATACAGTCAGGTATGCAAAAAGAAAGAAAAAAAAAAAAAAAAAAAAAAACGGTTTTGTTGTTATTTCCACCTCTGCAGAGTTTCTCTAAACCACAGGACACTGACGTTTTATCACAAACCCTAAAAGCACTCCCCAGAATCCATTTTACTACAATAAGCTTCGCTTGCTTATGATACTAAAGGTGGATTAGGAACGTTGTGAGTGCTTTGTTAGGGTTTGTGATGAAAAGTCAACGTCCTGTGCTCTAAACTATAAACGACTGATTCCCGTCTTGTATAAGCGCGAAGACGGCGGGAAACAGGAGAGACGGAACGAAACGACTTTCATGGACCTAATTAGGTCTAATAAAAAAGGCCTGCGCCACGGGCGGTTTTGCAGTTTTCAATGTTACAAGATTTGACTAGACTGCTTTAATTTTAAGCACTGACATATCTTGTCTAGCGCAAGTGGCGCATTACTTATTTTTACCGTGAAATCTACCTTGAATTACACTCGTGTGTTACGGCAATCAACAACAACAACAAAAAAAAAATCAATTATACCCAGATCAGACGCCGTTGTATGCGACATCTGTTCAGGACGTACGCGGTTTGGGAATTAATTTATCAAATCTGGGACCGACAAACCGTGTTGATCAAAACAAAAAAGAAGAGGAAGAAAACGGATGCGTTCAAGCGGTGCATTCTTTTATCACTCTCAGTAAAGCGACCTTTGATCTTTTGGACACGCCGACTGCACCTGGATGTTTTGCAGTCTCAGTGTATTCACACGTGTCACACAAATGGATTAATTATCAGACTACTGTTACTGATGATTCGTGTTAATCGCTTGTTTACCGCACAAAGGTCAGTGAAGTGTTGATTTTTTGACAATGTTTGGATAATGACGTAATTAATTTGTGCTGCGGGAGGTTGCCGTTATTCAGCTGTCTCTCCAATATACATGTCAAATGACCGTTTAGAGCCTTTTAACTACCATAATATCGCATTTAAAAGGTGCGCGGACGTTGTCAGTTTGGGTAGACGTGACCGTTTGTGATTTATTAGACATCATTGATTCGTGAAAATTGGTTGGTTTGGGAAAAATGGGGTTCAAGGCACAAACCTGTTGGACCGATTTATTAGCGTTTTCGGGTGTTTGGAATCGGTCCAGAATTCTTAATGTCGGTCCAGACCGGCTATTTCTCCGGTTTTCCCGAGCCCTGGGTGTCATAGCCTTCAGCTGTGGTAGGCTGACTGTAACTACGCAGTAAGCATTGAATTAAGAGTAAATCTTAGGCTGACAGCAGGAGTGCACACTTTACCCTGGCAGAAGTGCTCAGTGCTGGAAAGTAAGTAAGGTTTAAAGTATACCCAAACCAGATGCCCACTTACATCTAATAAATGGATACTGTAGATTACCGATATAGCCTAAGTATTGGACAGAAAGTCCTGAGGTAACGGTAGACTCAAACCAGATGCCCACTTACATCTAATAAATGGATACTGTAGAATACCGATATAGCCTAAGTATTGGACAGAAAGTCCTGAGGTAACGGTAGACTCAAACCAGATGCCCACTTACATCTAATAAATGGATACTGTAGAATACCGATATAGCCTAAGTATTGGACAGAAAGTCCTGAGGTAACGGTAGACTCAAACCAGATGCCCACTTACATCTAATAAATGGATACTGTAGAATACCGATATAGCCTAAGTATTGGACAGAAAGTCCTGAGGTAACGGTAGACTCAAACCAGATGCCCACTTACATCTAATAAATGGATACTGTAGAATACCGATATAGCCTAAGTATTGGACAGAAAGTCCTGAGGTAACGGTAGACTCAAACCAGATGCCCACTTACATCTAATAAATGGATACTGTAGAATACCGATATAGCCTAAGTATTGGACAGATAGTCCTGATTTAACAATGAAGACCCAGATTAGACGCCACCTAATATCTGATAAATGGATACTGTACAATACCGTATATACCTTAAGTATTGGAAAGACAGTCCTGAGCTAACAGTGTAGACCCACAACAAACCCCAACGTAGATCTAATAAATGGATACTGTAGAATACTGTAGATATCCCCTGAATTTAACAGACAGTCCTGAGCTAGCAGTGTAGACCCAGATACTTTGACTATAAAGTATGCTCAATTAATTATTGGACAGACAGTCCTGACCTTACAATGTAGACCCAGATCAGATGCCCACTTACATCTAATAAATGGATACTGTAGAATACTGTGCATACCCTAAGTATTGGACAGAAAGTCCTGAGCTAACACTGTAGACCCAGATCAGACCCCACTTTCATTAAATAAATGGATATTACTGTAGAATACCATATATACCCTAAGTATTGGACAGACAGTCCTGACCTAACAGTGCAGATTATAATAATCCAAACTTGGACAAAATCACCTAATTACTTAGTCAATGAACTGCTAAAATAATTATGTAATTTCTAGAGCATCTACAATCACCAGTAAAAATGCTTTCAAATCCCACATTGTCCAAAGACGCAGGCAGGCATAGGTCTACACAGTTTTCATATACATGCATATAAAGACCTATAGAAACTTCAGACATTCTTTCTGAAATAAAAGAATACACATCAGCGACCTTAACAACAGCTGACCACAGATTGATTCCTGTAAAGATATAAATCTAATTTTTCACAGACCATTAAGAGTTCCCTGCTGGGGTTAGATCAACATATCCATTAATTTTACACATTACATAAGGACTCTGTGGATTTCACCAATCTCTAGTGACCAGCCTTTATAGTCATGATATTACTTTGGTTTTATTTTAGTGGATTATTAAACAGATTATAAGAAACAAGAATTCCATGGAAGGCGTCGTTGCACCTGCTGGGGCAAAAGTCACAGAAGCCACAATCAGAACGTGGTTATTAAAT
This sequence comes from Anodontia alba, assembly GCA_964016985.1. Taxonomy (NCBI): domain Eukaryota; kingdom Metazoa; phylum Mollusca; class Bivalvia; order Lucinida; family Lucinidae; genus Anodontia; species Anodontia alba. The sequence continues at coordinate 74,502,316 of OZ024831.1, forward strand.
AAGTTTATTTCATTCTTAGCAGTGCTTAAGTGGAAAACTGGGTGGGGCACATTATATTCCAGGCCAGTGCCATTCCCTCTAATGGCTATATTTCAGCACTGACTTTTTGTATTCTACAGCCCAATGATAATGGAATGTCGATGTAAAATGTGTAAAAGTCACTGGAGCGTGAAATATAGGTCAAGGTCACCGGGTCAAGGTACTTGCTAAGTCAGTACATCAAGGAGAAGCACTATGCAAGATATGGTGGTTGTAGGCCTTATAGTTGAGGAGTTATTGAACATCAACGTAAAATGTGTCAAATATAGGTCAAGGTCACAAGGTCAAGGTACCTCCCAAGCCAGTGCAATGAGATGAAGCACTATGCAAGGTTTAGTAGTTGTAGGTCTTATATTTGAGGAGATCCCAAACAGCAACGTAAAACGTATCAAAGTCACTGGAGTGCAAAATATACATGTAGGTCAAAGTCACCAGGTCAAGGTACCTACCGAGTCAGTACATTGAGAAGAAGCACTATACAAGGTTTGGTGGTTGAAGGCCTTACAGTTGAGGACATATGGAAGGGTGACGTAAAAGGTGTAAAAGTCAATGGAGCGCGAAATATAGGTCAAGGTCACCGAGTCAAGGTACCTGCCAAGTCCGTACAATGAGGAGAAGCACTATGCAAGGTCTGGTGGTTGTAGGTCTTATAGTTGGGGAGATATTGAACATCGACATAAAATGTGTAAAATGCACTGGAGCGCAAAATATAGGTCAAGGTCATCAGGTCAAGATACCTGCCTAGTCAGTATATCTAGGAGAAGCACTATGCAAGGTTTGATGGCTAGAGGTCTTACACTTGAGGAGATCTGGAACATTGATGTAAATTATGCCAAAGTCACTGCAGCCAAAATATAGGTCAAGGTCACCAGGTCAAGGTATCTGCCAAGTCAGTACATTGAGAGGAAGCACTTTGCAAGGTGTGATGGTTGTTGGCCTTAAAGTTGAGGAGATATCGAACGTTGACGCAAAATGTGTCAAAGTCACTAGAGCGCAAAATATAGGTCAAGGTCACCGGGTCAAGGTACCTGCCTAGTCAGTACATCTAGGAGAAGCACTATGCAAGATTTGGTAGTTGTACGCCTTATAGTTGAGAAGATCTGGAACGTCACATAAATTGTGTCAGTCACTGGAGCGCAAAATATAGGTCAAGGTCACTGGGTCAATGTACCTGCCAAGTCAGGAGGTCAGGGAGATGTGTCATGCAAGGTATGATGGTTGTTGTAGAATTGTAGTTGATTAGAATACTAACTTTGAAGTAAATGTCGAACTTCGAGATAAATGTTGAGATGGACGGATGGACAAACGGACGGACAAACGGAAAAGGAGATGCCTATGTCGCAAAGTCAGGAGGTCAGGGAGATGTTTCATGCAAGGTTTGATGGTTCTTTAGTCTTGTAGTTGATTAGAATACTAACTTTGACATAAATGTCGAACTTCAACATAAATGTTGACAGACGGACAAACAGACAGACGAAAGGAAAAGGGAATGCCTATGTCACAAAATCAGGAGGTCAGAGAGATGATTCATGCAAGGTTTGATTGTTGTTTAGTCTTGTAGTTGATTAGAATACTAACTTTGACATAAATGTTGAACTTCGACATAACAGAACTGTTAACAGACGGACGGACAGACAGACGGACGAACAGACAGATGAACTGCAAAGCATTTGATGGTTGTTCAGTCTTGTAATTGATAAGATTACTATCTTTGACATAAATGTCGAACTTCAACATAAATGCTGACAGACGGACAGACGGACAAACGGACAGACGATCGGAAAAGCGGATGCCTATGTCGCAAAGTCAGGAGGTCAGAGAGATGTTTCATGCAAGATTTGATTGTTGATTTGTAGTTGATAAAATACTAACTTTAGGAGGTCAGAGAGATGTTTTATGCAAGATTTGATTGTTGTTTAGTCTTGTAGTTGATTAGAATACTAACTTTGACATAAATGTTGAACTTCGACATAACAGAACTGTCAACAGATGGACGGACGAAGGGACAGACGTACGGAAAAGCGGGCACCTATGTCGCAAAGTCAGGAGGTCAGGGAGATGTTTCATGCAAGGTTTGATGGTTGTTTAGTCTTGTAGTTGATTAGAATACTAACTTCGACATAAATGTTGAACTTCGACTTAAATGTTGACAGACGGACGGATGAACGCATAGACGAACGGAAAAGTGGACGCCTATGTCGCAAAGTCAGGAGGTGAGGGAGATGTTACATGCAAGGTTTGATGGTTGTTTAGTCTTGTAGTTGATTAGAATACTAACTTTGACATAAATGTTGAACATCTACATAAATGTTGACAGACAGATGGACGGAAAAGCGGACGCCTATATCCCACCCTGCTATAAGCTTTTGTAGTTTTTGTTTAAAGTGATGGTTATTCATGTTTTCCCTGGGTATTCTGTCTCTGAATTAGTGGACTGTCAACAATGTTTTCAAAGACAACACTTCAGACAATTTGCAAACTAGAATAGTGTTTTCGGAGGAAAACGTATGTCCCCCCCACCAGTTTGAACAGACATATTGTTAAAATAGACTGTATCTAAAATAAACTCAAGGTCACAATATACCTATATGTAAGTTTGGTCAGAATTCATCCATTCCTCAATGAGATAGGGTGCTGAGAAGCCATTTTCTAAAATCATAGCCCCTGTGTAACTTTGAAAATGGGATCAAGGTCACCAAAACCTAATCAGTTCTTGTCTCTCTCTCAACGATATAGCTGTGCAAGTTTGGTCAAAATCCATCCGTTCATTCAGCAGATAGCATGCAGACAAGCCATTATCCAACAATCTGAGCCCTCCTGCGACCTTGAAAATGGGATCAAGGTCACCAAAATAAAATTAGTTATTTTCTATGCCACAACAATTTGGCTGTGCAAGTTTAGTTAAAATCCATCCATTCCTTCAAGAGGTACAGTGCAGACAAGCCATTTTCCAACAATCTAAGCCCTAGTGTGACCTTGAAAATGGGGTCAAGGTCACCAAAATCTAATCAGTTCTTTTCCATGTCCCAAAAATATAGCTGTGCAAGTCTGGTCGAAATCTACTCATTCCTTCAGGAGACAAGGTGCAGACAAGCCATTTTCTACCAATCTAAGACTTAGTGTGACCTTGAAAATGGGGTCAAGGTCGTCAAAATCTGAACAGTTCTTTTCCATGTCTCAACAATTAAGATGTAGAAGTTTGGTCAAAATCCATTCATTCTTTTAGGAGATAGGGTGCAGACAAGCGATTTTCCAACAATCTTAGCCCTCCTGTGACCTTGAAAATGGGGTCAAGGTCACCAAAATCTAATAAGTTCTTTTACATGTCCCAGCATTGTAGATGTGCAAGTTTGGTCAAAATCTATTCATTCCTACAAGAGATAGGGTGCGGACAAGCCATTTTCCAACAAATCTAAGCCCTCCTGTGACCTTGAAAATGGGGTCAAGGTCACCAAAATCTAATCAGTTCTTTTACATTTCCCAGCAATATTGATGTGCAAGTTTGGTTAAAATCTATTCATTCCTTCAAGAGATATGAGCGGACAAGCCATTTTCCAACTATCTAAGCCCTCCTGTGACCTTGAAAATGGGGTCAAGGTCACCAAAATCTAATCAGCATTTTCCCCCCTCCCAATGATATATTTGTGTAAGTTTGGCTAAAATATGTCCATTCAATAAGGAGATAGAGTGCGGACAAGAGGCTACGCCGACGGGATCTGCACTAAAAACAATATGTCCCCTCCCCCACCCATGGTGGGGGGACATAATTATTTGCAGTTACAATACTTTCCCTTTTCCTATGTTGACATAATATTTCTTAATTCATTTCTTAACTATCGAATGAGACAAAATGGTGGATTTTGTAACTTTTGCCTGAAAAGTTCCATGCCCATCATCCCTATAGACCTTTTTAAACACTACCTCACACAATAAATACCATTCAAAACCTCTCAGTCTTTAACACAGAGTATGTTCTAGCCTTGTTCCTATTGGATGGCAGAAAGTTGTTGTTTACATTTACCAGACAGTATTTTGCCAATGTTTATTCAGAAAAATATAGTACATGTAGTGTCATTTGTCAAAAGTTTCTTTTCAGAAGAGATTCTCATTGAGTGATCATTTATACCATAACCACAAATATTAACATATATTTTGACTATATAGTAGCTAAAACTAGGCACAAATATGGTCACCATAAAGCAATATTACAGTTGCATGCATGCCTGCTGATATCAGAAAAATATCATTGAAACAGTTGTATTTGTCATAGGAAAAGCAGTCAGATTGCTTCTTATAGCTGTATTTTAAAACACTAGATAAAATTTACGATTTAATATTAAGTATAATCTGCTGGCTGCCCAAACATGGTGGCGGAATGTGCCACCTCTACACGTCATCATAAAATATCAACAAAAATCACAAATGAAATGCGTGTCTCACAAATTCAACTGATAACTTAAATGTCAATTTATCAAGTGATTATCAAGAGATAAATATGCATTTTATAAGTATGAAAAACTAACCTTCTAACTTGTGCAAATTCGGGATAAAAAAGTTCCCTTTTCTTTTTCAAGAATTCATAAAATACAAGTTTAACATCAGTTTGTTTTACAATGTTCCATCTAGAACAGCCGGAAATTAAAATATCCAAAAATTTTCAAATAAAAACACAATATGTCTATGTCCGTATGTATCCAAACTGCTACACAAAACTAAAATCTTGTTTTTTCATGTATATAATGGACTGGATACCGGTTTGTATTCTATCTGCATGTCCAAGGGGGGCAGCTAAGTACATTATATATATATATGGTCAATGAACATTGTTTAGAGTTGTTTGAGCAGCCTTCTTGGTAGACAAAGTGTGCCTTTATTTCAATGAATTTGGATATTTTATTTTCCTGCTGCCCTAGATGGAACATTGTAAAACAAAATGACATTAGTATTTTATGTATTCATGAAACAGAAAATGTTTTGTCTCAAATTTACGCGTTAGAACGCAAGTTTTTTCATACTTATAAAATGCATTTTTATTTACTGATTACCACTTGATATGCCCTGAAATTTCATCATCAATTCATAATCGGATTTTTGATTAACAAGCAGCTACAGGGGAAACTTCCACATCAGTGGGCCCCCTTCCAGATAGCTGGCTTGCTGCACGCATGGCAGATCTCACACCAGATCTCCAGGTATGTCTATCATGGGGGTTGATAGCTGAAAGCTTCCTCTCTCTGCAATCCCTCTCTGCTTCCATGTCATCTTCTCCCAGGCCCATGCTTTCCCTCAACCTGTATGTGAAAGGCTGTCTTGACTGCACCATGGAACATTCCACATGTCCATACCAGTGGAGCCTTCTCTCCTTCAGAATGAGGTCCAGATCCTTAATGCCAAGTCCCGCACGTAGCTCACTGCATCTGGTGGTGACAATATCTTGTGGCCTGACATTGCAGATCTGTCTGATCATTGCCCTGTTAGTCCTCTGCAGACATTGGAGGTTTGGCTTTGTCAATGGCCAAGTCTCACTGGCATGGAGCATTGCGCTCTGCAAACAAGAGCTGTACACGGCCACATATCTTGAAAAAGAGATGGCGTGAAGAGAAAACTGGTAGCAGATCCTTGAACTTTTTCCAGGCAGTTTTCACAAGCATTGAAGTTGAAAGTTCACAGCCACCCGCTGCTGAGAGCATGTCTCCTAGGTAGCAAAAGGAAGATACCACCTCCAGCTTGTCAGGTCCGATCTGGACTTCTTTCTGTGGTCTGCTGTCCAAGGGGCATGCAGTTCCCTGGCACCATGTACATCTGTAGTAAGGGTCTTTTATCAAGCCCTTGAGCCCACTGCATTTCTGGTGCACCCAGTGCTTGCAGTGATTGCAGAAGATACTGTTGTTGCCCACTCCAGTGCGACAAACGGTGCATGGAAACTCGTCTGAACTCTGCAGATCATGATTTTTGTCTTTCCTGCATTTACTCACAGTCCTTTCTTTCCCTTGCTTCTTCCCAAGTCAAGAACCTCCTGACACATTCCTCAAGCAATTCAGCGATGATAACAAGGTCATCGGCATAGAGGTCCTCCCAGAGCGGAACTCTCGTGATAAGGCCTCAAGCACAATGATGAAGAGCAGCGGGTGAACACCGACCTTCACTTCAAACTCTTCACTGTACCCCTCACCAACACAGACACGGCTCCCTGCATCTGCATACATCCCCCGGACCAATTGCACAATCCACTCCTCCACACCAGGTTTTCTCAGTGCCCACCAGATGACCTTCAGAGGTACTCGATCAAATGCCTTCTTAAGTTATCAATTCAATTTGTGAGACACACATTTCATTTGTGACTTTTGTTGATATTTTATGATAATGTGCAGAGATGGCAAATTCAGCCGCCATGTTTGGTAGAGGTGAAACGATTCACTGAATTTATGGTGCATCACAGTTCAGTGGTCACGATTCAGTTCAGGATTCTTTTTCTCTGAGTTTCAATACGGCTTGTTTCACTCAAGTGTAAACAGAAGTTATCAATTAGCTGCCAATTAGATTGGTAATTACTGCATGCAAAAGAAATATGTTGCTTCATTCAGATCAATTTCAGATAGTTGTACGCTACATGACTACTTTAGACAAGTTTTTAACAACTGTTTCCAACAAAAAAAATGTACTTAGTGCCTATGTGTCATTAGTTTTCGCGACTTCCGAATATCCTGAAAAACATTTAATTATCCAGTCAATGAACACTGTTATGAATATTAAAAGCACTCAAAACACTCAGGAAATGTTGTCAAACATCTTCCATAGAATTTTCAATATTTTATGCCATTTTGCAATAGCGATTTTCTATAAAATCAGAAAGTCCACCCACTGAATGAAAGGAACAACATTCATGACAGAACCTGTTTTACCTCTTTTCGAACATTATATATCTGGGAAGTTTTAGTGCTTAAACTTGGTTGCTTATATTAGGTTCTTTTCATTGAAGAAAAAAAAAGGAATAAACTTTTCATATTATGAAACTTTTACAAACAAATGATATTAAGCATATGACTGTGAACCATTTCAAACAAACTTTAAAGTATGGTGAGCACCTTATATTTGACCAGTCACCACCATAGTATAATCCACATGCAGTTTCTGATTATCTCAAGTCAGAAAAGCTTATCAGATACGTATCCTGAAGCAAGTATTGCGATATGTATTGTATCGTGGGGTGAGTGTATCGTTGCAGCCCTTTTGTTTGGTCAGCCGGCAGATTATCCTCAACCAAAAGTGATTTATATTCCAAGTAAAATTTGGCTTGAATCAATTGGTATTAATGGAATCGAAAATGGTTTTGCCATCCACAATATCTGGTCACGTGGCATAACATTGTAATCACATGGTCAGTAGCCCGGTTGAAAACGGTAACATTAGAAAGTTCTATCAAGGCTTGAAAAGGAGGAGCATGCCCCACCCAACATATTTTAATTGTATTCGGCATTGGTGATAAGAAAAAATCGGCTTCTTCTTCAAAAAAAAAGCATACGTTTTGCTTTGAATGGATGAGGAAAAGGTAGCTCTCTTGAACAAAGACGGCAAAATCTTCCGGCAAACATTTCTGTTTTAATAGCAATAAAGTCCGAGGAATTTTTCTTAGGAAGAATTTATTGCAACACCGGTTAAACGGGTCGGGTTCCCCTAATTAGCGAAATGGAGTTTCTTTTACGAAATGGACGAAATGGAGATGTTATTTTACGAAATGGAGCCACACAAAATATATATTACAAACCTGTATGTTATTGCTAGTTTTTTTTTTGTTTTTTTTTTGTTTTTTTTGTTTTTGTTTTTTTTATTAATTATCGAAGAACAATTAACGTAAATGACATATTTTATCTGATATTCTGAATTAGAAGCGAAATGGGTAAGTATTCTCGTTTCTTCTGCCTACTCTGATGCATGGTTTAACATGTAAAATAGTACAATTAATTAAGCTGTAAGTTGTTCAAATCACGTATTGCTATTGTTATTGTAAGCTTTGATGATTACACATCGGGATACAGATTAATACAAGTCTTTTGACTTTCTTCTGAACTCCATTTGTATAAAGTATCAATGTTTGTACTAGTTTATATTATTATATTGAAATTATACAAATAAAATATGTTTAAACCAAATGGGTAAGAATTGTATTATTAACGGATTCTTTTTTTGTTTACGTGGCGAAATGGATTTTTAATGAAATGGGGATTTTTACGAAATGGATTATGTTAAACTGGCAATTGCTTTTTTTTTTTTTTTTTTTTTTTGTTAATTACCAAAGAACAAATAAGGAAAATGACATATTTTATTTGGTTTTCTGAATGACAAGCGAAGTTGATTTTTTTTTTTAATGATATGGAGTTATATACGAAATGGAGCCACAAAACTTTTCTCTATACGAGTATCAAACGTGTGTTTTTGCTAGTTCTTTTTTCATTAATCATTAGAGACAGTCAAGGAAAATAACATTTCTAGCTTGTTTTTCTTTTTCTTTCTTTTTTTTTTTTTCTTTTTTTTTTTTTTTTTTTTTTTTTTTTTTTTTTTTTGGAGGTGTGTGTGTGGGGGGGGGGAGGGGGGGGGGGGGGTGCGGGGGCGGGAGGAGGAGTTACTTTACGAAATGGAGGCAGACGTCTTTCTTTTCTAAGTATGAGCTTACTGTTTACGAAATGGAGCCATAAAATGTCACATTTCCAACTACAAATTGGATCTACTGCGACCCCCAAGAAATGGACCAGCCTGCGCATTCGTGCTGTCTGCTCAGCGTCTTTTGCTGTTCGCTGTGCATTCCTTCAGAATTTTCAGAAGTTTTGCTTGTGATACGTCTAATAGCATTCATTAACCAGGAATGAATGTCATTAAACAATTACCTTAGGATCCTCTACCGAACATGTGGTTGCTGCTGATGCTAACCACGCCCAAATGTTTTATATTAAAAGTAATTTTTTGTACAAAGAGGATGTAGTATATATATAAGAAAAGCTCAATTCGTTTTAGTAATTTATTAAGAAAAGAGATTCTGTTTCTAGGCGAGAGGCGTTGACCCAGATAAGCATAAGCATAAGCATAAACATCCACGCATTATGATCAGGATCTACGCTAGTCATCAGCTTGAAAAGTATGTTCCTACCTGTCAAGTTAGCCGAAGGATAAAAATTTATCCTTAGCCTTAGTTTCCAGCCGGTACCGCGCAAGAATAACTTTGCTGTAGGTTTCACATCTATTTAGAATTTGACGCTGCTATTGCGACTCGTGGAGGTGTGACTAATACTTGTTGCTATCAAATAATAAAATTTGTTTTTTGTTGTTTTTTCTCATAATTTTATGGCAACAATTTACCAGACTTTTTTTTTTTTAGATTAAGGATAATTCTTCACAATGAAATGTTTCCTTTAACTGCATCACATGCAGAACTATCCCTATCCGTTTCCATTGCATATCATTACAATTATTATTAATTTAATTAATGTGGCAGTGGTCACGCACGGAGTCGCCCTCGAGAGGTTTGTCACATACGTGGCACGTCTCAGCGGTGCGGAAGGCACGCCAGTCCCCCCGCGTCATCCTCATGGCATTAGGATCAGCTAGCACGGCCTTGATTTTGCGCTCTTCTTCCTGCAGTGATTCCAAGAAGTGCCCCGCCGCATTGGGGCCGCGATATTCGACCGGCGGCTCTGTACGGCCGTCACACCGAACAACGATGTAGCTGTAACTACAGGCCTCGTGGTGCTGCGTCCTCTGAGTGTTGCTCTTCGCGAGGTCGGGCTCGGGCCCCTCGACCTTGGCGGTGAGAGCCTCGAAGTCGGCGTAGATGATGTAGGTGGCCGGTAGCTGATTGTGGTGGTTCTGAAAGGCCAGCTTGTTTTCACCTTCTGTCGGCATATCCACCCGCACAGCCGTCTGCCCGATCCCGCGGCACTCTGGCTTGTGGGCTTCTAGCTGATCCTCCCTTGTATAGCCATGAAGACAGCGCTCACAGAAGTGCTTGCGCTCATTGTGCTTGCTACTGTCGTAGAGTAGGCGGTTGAGGTTCTTGATCCGGGTGTAGTGGGTTTTTCCGGCCTTTTCAATCAATAACATGTTGATCCTTGGTATGTCTTCGGGCTGTTTGCTGATGTGGTGAACAATCGCTCCTTTATCCCACCCAAAGACGTTGACGGCCCGGTTGTTTTGCCGCTCGGCCCTTGGAATCTGAGAGATTGGCACGGGAGAATTGATCCCATTGCGGTCAAAATCTTCTATGGCTTGCTGTGGATAATTGCCGGGCCTCTCGGGGTGTATATCTACCGGATTTTCGGCTGCTACGATATTCCACCAAAAGCAGTGGTTGTCCTTGTTTTTTATGTTTACGACCGCCTTCTTGTTCCTCACGACTGCCGGTAGTGGAATGTAAGAGCCGCCTCTTAATGGCTGATATCTAGCGATGTCCAGCGAAAGGGTTTCCACCTGATCAACCACCCAGCCTGACCCTCTCTGCGTCCACTTTTCAAGCGTTTCCTGGATCGCGGGGAGGGCTTGGTTAAGGGCCCATCGATCTCACTATTTTGCAGAGCGGCCTCCTGCTTGTGGCGCATCACTGGGCTCACGTACTCTTCGCTTTGCCGTCCGGGTTGTCCTTCCGAAGCTGTGCCTTGAGAGCCAGCTGAAACTTAACCCCGTTCAGAGCCTCAATCTCTTCCTCGAGTTTAGCCTGAATCTGCGGCCGCACACCTTCCAGAAAAGCTGTAAGGTCTGCACCGTTGGGGTGGCCTTGAGGCACACCCATCTGCCATCCGCGTAGGTATGCCCCAATGGTCCAGCGAGTCCGGCGAAACTCCAACTGCCGTTCAAACTCCAAGTGCGAAGCACGAGTTTCTTTATCGGATTTTTTTTACCTCCCGAGGTTTATAAATCCCATATTTAAAATAGGAGAATGAATAAACTCTCTCTCTCTCTCTCTCTCTCTCTCTCTCTCTCTCTCTCTATATATATATATATATATATATATATATATATATATATATATATATATATATATATATATATATATATATATATATATATTGGTAAACATCACCATTTTACACTACTTTACGCTCCTTTACGCCACTTTGCGCTCCTTTACACCACTTGCGTCTCTTTACGCCACTTTCCGCTACTTTACGCTACTTTACTGTATTACACCGCTTATTTAACGCTTAGCACTCTGGGTAAAATTTTCAGCAGACGACATTTTGAAATATTTTTCTTATTTTTCCCAGAAAACAGGATTTGACATTACATGCAAATTGTCTCCTCAGGAGACATTTGCATGAAATGTCAGATCCTGTTTTCTGGGAAAAATAAGAAAAATATCATCAATTTGCCGTCTGCTGAAAATGCCCAGAGAGTGGTAAAGGTTAAGAAAGCCAAAGAGTCAAACTGAACTTATACAACAAAAATTAACACATTTTGACAAATTCTTCAGGAAAAAACCCCTAAAAAACGGGATGTTTTTTTTTTAAAAATATAGGTATTAAACATCTTATTTTTTTATTCAAGACCTTTCTGAGACAATAGTTGTTTATATTTTAAAGAAGATATATATAAAGGCACGTCAATGCCATTAGTTTAAAAACATTGTTTTCGTCATTACTGGTAAACTCAATCTGAATTTTATTATTATTATTTTTTTTTTTTTTGCTTGAATCATTCTATTTATTTCTTAAGGTGAGCTTTTGTGACCGGTCTTCGTCCGTCGTGCGCGTCCGTCGTCCGTCTGTCAACTTTTTACTTAAAAGGCACCTCCTCCTAAACCGGTGAATGGATTTTGAAATAATTTTACAGGAATGTTCCTTGGGTGACCCTCTACCAAAATTGCCTAAATGGTTCCGCTTCGCTAAACAAAATGGCCACCAGAGCTAAAAATAGAAAAACATTTAAACGACATCTCCTCCCAGGCCAATGGCTGGATTTCAAAATAATTTCACAGAAATGTTCCTCTCATGCCCCTTTACCAAAATTGCCTAAATGGTTTCGCTCCGCTGAACAAAATGGCCACCAGAGCCAAAAATAGAAGAAAAAAACCCTTTAAACAACATCTCCTCCCAGGTCAATGACCCGATTTCAAAATAATTTCTCAGAAATGTTCCTCTCATGCCCCTTTTCCAAAATTACTAAAATGATTCCGCTCCGCAAAACAAAGTGGCCACCAGAGCTAAAAATAGAAAAAAAAAAAAAAAAAAAAAAAAAAAAAACATTTTAAACGACATCTTCTTTTAGACCAAGGGCCCGATTTCAAAATAATTTCACTGAAATGTTTCTCTAATGCCCCTGTACCAAAATTGCTAAAATCGTTTGGCTCCGCTGAACAAAATGGCCGCCAGAGCTAAAAATAGGAAAAGGGCGTAGACTGTCATGCGTCTGTCAACAATTTACTTAAGAGACATCTTCTCCTAAACTGGTTAATGGATTTTGAAATAATTTTACAGGAATGTTCCTTGAGTGACCCTCTACCAAAATTGCAAAAATGGTTCCGCTCTGCTGAACAAAATGGTCACCAGAGCTCAAAATTGTTACGCTTCAGGATATTCGCGAACTTAGTGGTCGTATAAATTTCTTTGATATCTAAATAGTATTTCATAGTAAAATAGGCCCTTTAAGAGTTGATCATTTTAATGAAATTTGTTGCAGTTGGGACAAAACAGCCTTTCCTTCTAACAAATCAAAACATTGCTGATTTTAGCATTCGAGTTTAATTTCAGAAAAATGATTAAAGTGAAAAACAATAAATAGAAAGGAAGGCAATGATCAGGAATCGATACAATTACACCTTCCGTTCCAAGACACCAAAGCGAAAGAAGGACGCACTTAAAGTAACGGCATCACAATCAAAACACTACATGGAGAAAGCCAACAGGACAGTTTCTTCCTCCAAAATGGCCAAACGGCTGTCAATAATAATAATAATAATAATAATAAATCATGACATACAATGACAGATATAGTAAACCACAGCAGAATCGATTTTAGGTTGACACAACCCTCGCCCCTAGTTCTGCCGCGGTATACACAAGACATTTGTTCAGCCCGCGTGAAATGTTCTTAACTCACCAGTGCAAACTTTAAACAGGAAGAAGAACCAACAATTCTAATATTGAATAAACAATTACTGTCATTCTAATATGCTCATGATTATTGCCAGATGCACAAAGGTGGTGATAGTGAATAAGGGTTTGTTTGCATGAAAAGGGATTTTTTGCCATGTATAACCTAACTGATCATCAAAACAATTGCGATTCTTTCAAGGCAATATTGCTGTCTCTAAGTAGAGTTGTAAAATTTATCAAACTGAATTACATGTATCAACGTGCATAAACAGACTGATCAAAGCATGACACGTATTAAAAAAGGCAAAAGATACCTTTTTGTGCATATATGCTAACTGATGGTGACCCAAAGTATATAATAGCCATGAATGACAGATTAATGTTTCTTCTGAAAACAAATCATTGCAGATAACTGCTTTCACAGCATTTTACTGTTACCTTCAAAGCCAATAAACAGCCTTCAGAAGATAGCCACACTAACCAGCTGGTCTCTTTGGATATTGAGAGACTTGGTAGCCCTGCCTTATATGCCAGTTGTCTGGGATGCCATGAAAATCATAGTAGATCCCGTAACGAACACATGCATTGCTTCGGGGCAAAGACGGTGTAATATTACGACCATATAGTGGCCACACAATACTGAACACCATAATTCATGGCATGTTCTTATTATATAACGTTAAAATAGGAAAATATGTCACCAACTGAGAAAAAAGCCATAATAAACGGCCATAGTCGTCCCCGCCCCCACCCCATACTCGGAGCCCGTCCACAAAATCCAGACAACGGCCCGATCACACCACATACAACAATTAGGAGGCAACACACACAATTAATAATAATAATAATTATTATAATAATACAACTATAATACCAAATCAATGGCAGGCCTAACCTGGTATGTTAAAAACTTGTGAGACTTGCAGATAACCTCACCAGGCACTGAATCTCTGTCAAGTTGAAAAACTCTATTGATTGCAGACAAAGCCTCCATTGGCATTCTGAATGGCAATGCTCCTTCAATTTTTAATGAATCTTATGTAACTTGCAGATAAGTAAGACAGGCATATAATCTGAAATAAGTTTGAAAACAGGCCAAGTCTGACAATTAGCATCTGAGTAACATTCCCGTGACTGTTGAAGAAGCTCATATTTGGCTCTTATGACCCGTTTTACCCATTTGATTGTAATATTTGAGTGAGTAAAGTTGACTTGGGATTCGCAATCTGGAATATCGATTTTGCCCAACCATAACCGTTACTTTACTATACTTTACTACTACGCAATAAATCGAATACCAAACTCCATACTTCAAACTCCAAGCCATCTTCATTCATTTGTAATATTTTCTTCACGGGACTTGCATATAACCAAAACCGGCATACAGTCTCTGTACAGTTCGCAAATTGGTCCGATCGGGCCATTAACATAGGAGTTACATAAAAGAGGCCTTATTGGACCTGCTACATCATTCTGATCAGAACACCATGCAAGTTGCAGATAACCAAGCTGACCATGATTATCTAAATCAAAGCGCTGCAGGCGCCGGATGACTGGGCATCAGAATAATCTTTTATTGTCAACAGGTTTTCATAAGCATTTATTCAAAACATTCAGCTAGTTATTATTACCATAGCTCTAGATAAGATGCCTTTTCAATAAAAAGTATGGATATTTGTCTCATTTCACCATGAAAACATATGTTGTGATACTCATTAGAAGCGCATCGGCAAAGCCTTTCTAATGAGTAGCCATAATATATGTTTTCATGGAGGAATAAGAAATATATTAATCTGATACCCTCCCATCCCATCCCCTCTTATCTAGAAATATGGTTAGTCTATTTAAAATTTAGTTTTAGTATTCTTTTGTGTGTGTGTGTGTGTGTGTGTGTGTGTGTGTGTGTGTGTGTGTGTGTGTTTCAGCAAAACATGTTGTGGGTTTTCATTAGAATGGCCCCATTGGGCTATTCTAATGAGTACCCACAACATATGTTTGGCAACAAAAATGACAAAAATATCACTAAAATTATCTTCTTATCTGTGGTTGTGAACTACTCATTTGTCGAGATGACAGGCAATTATAGCCCAAAAATCCAACAAAATATTATTGAATTAACGCTTGGCACTCGAGGTAAAAAATCAGCAGACGACATTTTGTAATGTTTTTCTTATTTTATTTTTTTTCTGAGCTTTGACAATGCCTATTTTCTGGAAAAAAAAAAGACATTATCATTAATTTGTCGTCTGCTGAATATTCCCAGGGAGAGGTAATGGTAAAAGACAAAACTTATTTATGTATTTGTGAATAATGGGTCTAATTCCAAAAGTTATCAAAAGATTTGAGGCACAGTTTGGTTTCAAACATCAAAGTTGGTTGGCATTTTTTTTTCAGCTTTTCAGATACGCAAGTATTCGTACTTTTCCGTCCTACTATCGGCTATCTAGAGCGGCTATATACGTAAACAATAGTGTTTTCTTTCAATGTTACAGCGTTCTAATTTGCAGTTATGAATAAGCACATCAGGGCTCAAAATTCTTAGTCATCAGTTTCGTAAGATTAACATCGCAGATCTAATAAAGCTTGTTGTAAACTTAAACCTATATAACTGTTATATTCAAACCCAAATATATGTATGTATTTTTATTTTCACGGGTCGTTTTTTTTTTCAGCTCAGTGGGATGCGATACTTTGTACTGTTACTCGGGTTTTTATGCCCCCGCCATTCGAAGAATGGTGGAAAGGGCATATAGTGTTACCCCTATCCGCCCGTTCGTCCGTCTCCGTCCGCGTCCGAGATGGCGTTATCACTTTGCGTTTTCCATGCGTTAGGAATTTGCGTTTTCAGACGGGGCATCGGTGTACTTCGGACACATTTCTAGTTCCTTAAATGCTTTGGCAGGGGTTGAAATTTTGGGTATGACCACTTTGTCCTTCGGTTTTGCAAGGCAGGCCCAGGCCAAAAACCTATGTTTGACCCTGTGAACAGCATAGCTCCTTCATTTCTTAATGGAGGAGATAATCCAGCAAGGAATAAGATCTTGGACACGTTCAAAAACTGGCCAGAACCGACCATATACATCATAATTGCATCCCCTTGAGCGCTGAAAAGCATATACTTATATTTGACTTTTTTGAATAGCTTGAACAGCACAGCTCCTTAGATCTCATATACATGCAGATAACCAAGCTCCTCCTGCTTTTTCGGATCTTTATTAAACTTGCAGACAACCGATCAGGTATAAACGTCTTCGATAACTTCGATAACTGGCACAAGTGAACGGTACAGGTCCTTAACGGCCCTCTTCTTGTTTTGTAAGCGACATTGTATAATTCTGTTTATGTTAAGGTTTTACGGCCCAGTCAAGTCATTGGGGTCATGTCGAGCGCGGCCAGTTTACCTAACCACAATGTTTTCTAGACAGGCTCAGTCCTCGAAGCGGTTAACCAGTGCTTGTGTATATTCTTTCGCGAGAAACTGAAAACTGCCGTTCTTGAATCAGAGGAAGGGGAAGAATGACTGAAGAAAATATTTCATGATCAGTCTCCACGAAAGAACGTTGCCCGAACCCGCGACCTCCTGATCTCCGGTCGGACGCGCATTCGACTGAGCCACCGAGGCTGGCGAAATTGTATGGTGATATCACCTGGTTGTTTATCGTTAATTACTTATTTAGTGATTTCTTGTCTTAAATGATAAATTGTAGGTCTTGCGTAACAAATTATACAAAGAATCTAATTTACGGACATAAATACCAACCGGCTACCAGTGTGCAGGGACAAACTCCCACCATAGGCCATGGTCGTTTTGTCCCATCTAAAAGTGATGTGACAAAAAGGCCGAATAATAAAAATTCAAAAGTCAGTTAATTATAACTCATTTTGTAGCAGTATTTCTAAGCTTAATTATCATATCTAAAGATAATTTAATGCATATTGTTAAAAAAAGTATACCCTCGGTATAGTTTAGTATAAACATATTTTATCACATCATTTATATGGCAATGGAGTCTTGCCACAAGTTCTACCAACATTAGTTACGGCCCTCTCCCTACAGAGCTATTATTACAACAATAAGCAGACACATGATAATGGCAATTTGAGAGACATTATTTAAATACCTCATATGGAGTGATTGTTTAACAAAATTTGAACTCGGAAACAAGTATACAATACATTAATTTTAAAAAATGATGGCTAATATGAGGTGATGAGAAAAATAAAGTAAATAATTAACCAGAAAAAAAAAAATAAAATAATAATGAAATGTCATGCTGGTCTTGTTAGCAGCAGACTAGTTTGTGAATCTTCTGGTATCCTTGATAAACGTGGGACGGCTGTGTAAATAGTAGTCTTTTCTTCAGTTGTCAGATTTTCATCTCCAAACAAAAGAACATAAATATTTAATTGATAGAAATCCCTGGTAGCTTGCAAAAGTGCACCTCTTTCATTATTGAAGTTTCAGCAATTAAAGAAATAACTTGAAAGGTTTTTAGAAAAAACAACAACAAAAAATAAACAAACAAAAAAAAAAAAAAAAAAAAAAAAAAAAAAAAACAACAACAAATGCCCCCCACCCCCTAGTCCCGCCAGAGTTGTCATTCTTGTACGCAACACGTCATCTCATCCTGATCTACATTTGTACCAAGCATCATCAAAATATTCCGTAGGGTATTCGTGTTATAGAGCAGAGACAAGAAATCAAATTCAAACACAAGAAGAGAAGATAACTCCAAAAGTAAAAAAAAAAAAAAAAAGCCAAAATTGTCATTCTTGTATGTGACATGTGTCTGGTCCTGTTCTTCATTACTACCAAGTATCATCAAAATATTCCAAAGAGTGTTCGACTTACATAGCGGACACTAAATCAATGCATAATCAGTGTCAAATATAAAAAAGGGAGATAACAGCAAAAGTAAGGAAGGCAGAGTTGTCATTCTTGTAAGGAACACGTCTTCTTGTCCTATTCTACAGATCTACCAGGTACCATCAAAATATTTTGAAGTATATTCCAGGGTATTCCAGTTACAGAGCAGACGAGAAATCTATTTTAAACAAAACAAAGGAAGATAACTCCAAAAGTAAGAAAGCCAGGATTGTCATTCTTGTTCGCGACACGTCGTCTGGTCCTGTTCTACATTTCTACCAAGTATCATAAAAATATTCCAAAGGGTCTTTGACTTAGAAAGAGGACACGAAATCAATAGAAAAATCACTGTCAGACATAACAAAGGGAGATAACGCCAAAAGTAATAAAGTCAGAGTTGTCATTCTTGTACGCGACACGTCGTCTGGTCCTGTTCTACATTTCTACCAAGTATAATAAAATATTCCAAGGGTGTTTGACTTGCAGAGCGGACACGGAATCAATGGATAATCACTGTCAGAGTAACAAAGGGAGATACCGGCAAAAGTAATAAAGTCAGAGTTGTCATTCTTGTACGCCACACGTCGTCTGGTCCTGTTATACATTTCTACCAAGTATCATAAAATACTCCAAAGGGTCTTTGACTTACAGAGCGGACACGAAATCAATGGATAATCACTATCAAATATAACAATGGGAAATAACGCCAAAAGTAAGAAAGGCAGAGTTTTCGTTCTTGTACGCGACACGTCGACTGGTCCTGTTCTACATTTCTGCCAAGTACCATCGAAATATTCCAAAGCGTATTCCAGTTACAGAGCAGACGAGAAATCTTTTTCAAACAAAAAAGACATGACTCCAAAAGTAAGAAAACCAGAGTTGTCATTCTTGTACGCGATACGTCATCTGGTCCTGTTCTACATTTCTACCAAGTATCATAAAAATATTCCAAAGGGTCTTTGACTTACAGAGCGGACACAATATCAATTGGATAATCAGTGTCAAATATAACAAAGGGAGATAACGCCAAAAGTAAGAAAGGCAGAGTTGTCATTCTTGTAGGCGACACGTCGTCTGGTCCTGTTCTACATTTCTACCAAGTATCATAGAATAAGTCCAAAGGGTCTTTGATTTACAGAGCGGACACAAAATCAATGGATAATCACTGTCAGACATAACAAAGGGAGATAACGCCAAAAGTAAAACAGGCAGCGTTGGCATTCTTGTACGCGGCACATCTGGTCCTGTTCTACATTTCTACCAAGTATCATAAAAATATTCGAAAGGGTCTTTGACTTACAGAGCGGACACGAAATCAATGAATTATCACTGTCAAATATAACAAAGGGAAATAACGCCAAAAGTAAGAAAGGCAGAGTTGTCATTCTTGTATGGGACACGTCGTCTGGTCCTGTTATACATTTCTGCCAAGTACCATCGAAATATTCCAAAGGGTATTCGAGTTACAGAGCGGACACGAAATCTTTTTCAAATAAAACAAAGGGTAATAATTCCAAAAGTAAGAAAGCCATGGCTATGCTTCACTCTTTAACTGCACGACGGCGGTTCGGGCGTCAGACCCAATGACGGCCTCTTCGTAAAACTTTAACCAGTGGGTTGGGGGTTGACGATATGTCTTTGGCTTGGCCCGCCGTGGTTCAACTATTGGTTTTCATTTACTCTGGCATACAGTAGAATTAGCCATGAGTACTCGTCTTTGTTTATTATAGTGATTAATTTCATTTTTGTGTTTTCGCTTTGATGCATTGACTGAGTTGGGAGCCTTTGTGCGAACCGAATTTTTATGTGTTTCTGTATTAAGAGTAGCATCGGGACCCAGGGTGAAGTTAGCTGGCTGTAAAAGTGCTTTAAACCCCCTGGTGGCTTACTCTACTGACCGTTCTAAGGCGATGGTCCCGGTGTTAGTCTTACTCTTTGTTGCTTTGTGGTTTATTCTACGAGGCGATTTGTTGTATGTCTTTCCACGTGTCATTTTGTTCGTGTTTTTCAGTCCTTTTAGTATTGCGATTACCTCGCTTGGGGAAGAGAGAGCTAATCTTAGTGCTTTTCGTACGTTTGTTCGATTTGTGCTTGTTTGGATTTGTCGGTTTCCTCTTCCTCTTGGGGTCTGGGAAGGGCTGCGGTTTGTGATTGTGGCACTCCCTGGACTTTTCTTTTACCTTTTTTGTCAATCTTGTATGCGACACGTCATCTCGTCCTGACAAGTATCATCAAAATATTCCAAACGGTATTCAAGTTACAGAGCGGACACGAAATATTTTTCAAATAAAACAAAGGGTGATAACTCCAAAAGTAAGAAAGCCAGAGATGTCAATCTTGTATGCGACGTCATCTCGTCCTGATCTACATTTCTACCAAGTATCATCAAAATATTCCAAAGGGTATTCAAGTTACAGAGCGGACAAGAAGTTTTACGCCGACGCCGACGCTGACGCCGACGCCAACGGGATCCGTCCAAAAACAATATGCCCCCTCCCTTTGGTGGGGGAGGGGACATAATGATCTGCATCTTCGACTTCTTCACAGCAACTACAAGTAGGACTAGGTGACAAATGGTTTATATATAAATCAGATAGTAAATTACTACAATTATTTCTAATTCTAGCGTGTAAAATTGAGAGAAATCTGCTACCAGTTCGTTAGTATATTGGAACACTTGAATTTTGATGCTTTTTCAGCTGATACTTAAAATTTGCCAGAGATTGTGAATTACATAGTTCTATGTCAAGAGAATTCTATGCAGAAATAGATGATGGAACACATGATTTACGTGAAATTTCAGTCCTGCAGAAGGGAACAGTAATACTGTGTTGATTTCGTAGAGTGTAGTTACTTACCCTCGGTCGTATCAAATAACTTCCAAAATAATGTAATTAAATTTTCTTAAAGCGGGCAAAACGCCCCAGCTTACTCGATAGGTTTTGATATTTCATGCAAATTTTATCCTTAGCTCTAGGAAACAATTTGATGAAATGTCAAAGCCTATTTTCTGAAAAAAAAAAAAAAAAAAAAAAAAAATACCTTCAATTTGTCGTCTGCTAAATTTTCCCACAGAGCAGACAAGGGATGGTCTTTTATGAAAGCCAATACTTGTATTATGGTGTGTAATTGTTTACACGAGTTTACATGAAGGTCTGTACACATTGATAACACGTATAAATAACGTACTATATCGTAAACCCGTATTTTTCTGTCACATATAGAGGAAGAAACAGGTTAGCTATGCAGATACTTTATATATACTGAAAGGAAAAAGAAACACAGGGTAAATTTTATTCCTAAATTTCATTCAAGTTTGAAAAAGTTTGTTAAATATTTTACTATGATTACAAAACGGTACATGTATGGAACAAAAGTTCCAAATGTCATTGGTTTGTGATCAACAAGTCTCGAGTTATTGAAGTTCATTGGTAGCTACCCCCCAAATCTTGAAATCAAAATCAAACTGAAAATCAATATCGGGTGTGCCCCCCTCTTGCTGCCGTTGCTGCCCTAATTCTCCTTTGGATAGAGTTAACCAAAGCATTGGCAGTTCGCATCGGGATGTTATTCCATTCATCGATCAACGCATTCCTTAGTTGTGCGAGAGTTGCGAGGGGAGGGGAGGGGGGGGGGGGGGGGATTTCGGCGCTTCCTAACCCTTCTGTCCAGCTCATCCCACATGTGCTCTATTGGGGTCAAATCTGGACTACGGTGGCCATGCTAGTGGTGCGATGTTATTGTTTGCCAGGAAGTCCTGACAAACTCGGGCAACATGTGGTCGGGCTTTGTATCGCTGCAGAATCAGATTACGTTGTTGCACAAGCGGGACTGCAACAGGACGCAAGATCTCATCCATATACCTTACTGCGGTCATATTGCCCGCAACAATAATCAACTGTGATTTTATCCCGTGAGCAATGCCTCCCCAGACCATAACGGAGCCACCCCCAAACCGATCCCGTTCGACAACACAGGCGTCGGCAAAGCGTTCTCCGCGACGTCGGTACACACGACGTCGACCATCTGCGCGATAGAGAGTGAACCTAGACTCGTCCGTAAAAAGAACTCGTCTCCTCTGCCTCATCGGAAATAGCCTGGGCGCATGCGCCGTCAACCACGCCATACGACGCAACCTACGTGCCTGGGTCAGAGGCAGACCAACGTATGGACGACGAGCGCGAAGACCAATCTCACGCAATCGACTTCCAACAGTCTTCGGAGAAATTTGTCGATTATGCGTACCTACTGTATTAAGGGCAGTTTCGGTAGCAGTGAGATGACGATTCCGCAAATGTGCCAGACGGATTGTCCTGTCTTGACGTCGCGACGTCACGCGTGGACGCCCAGACCGCGGTCGGTCTGCTAAATGCCCTGTCTCCCTTAACGTCTAACAAGACGTTCAATTGTTGAGACGTTAACCCCAAAATGATTGGCAACTTGCTGTTGCCTCTGACCCTGCATCAGCAACGCAACTGCCCTACCCCTCTGAACATCAGTCAATCGTACCATGATTGAAAAAAAGTTCAAAGTAGCGTAAAAATGAAAAGAAAAATCGGTAAAAGAATCGAAGAGCGTTGTGTATCGTTGAAGTGTACCAAATTGTGTGAGGAAATCTTGTGCTGAAGGTTTAAACATGCTTGTTTTGCATGAAATTTTGGCTTTCCGTATTGTCCGTGCAATGCACTGTGTAGTGCACGGTTGAATGATTTCACACACTGGGTAGATAGCACATCGACCAAAGACTCGTATACCCGCGGTTCACATTCACAGGACAATCTGTAAAAGTGTATGGCTATAGTAAACACCGTAAAAATGGTTACAGTAAGAAGGAAAAAACTCTACCCTGCGTTTCTTTTTCCTTTCAGTATATAACTTCCTTCCCGTCGGCAGTCCTCATTTATAAATGCTTTTATACACAGACACTTGGGGTCAATAGAGCGTATATATTAAAACTCGGACCCAATGGTCCGAGATTAAAATGGTCCGAATTTGATCTCTTGGATTTTGTTAGTTTTTGCATTTTTTTTTATGAACAGCATACACGGGACACCTTTAGAATCAGTCCACCACTTAACCTTACCTTAACCGTCTATAAATATTCCAGATACAGGTATGCTAACTCTGATCCCTCTAATTACCCAACCCCAACCGTTAACGGCCAAGAAAATTTTAATGTCGATCATATTTCGGACCTAATATTGTATATTGGATCCAAGATCATATCTATGTGTGTACACTCGTGCTGAGGTCAGGAAATGATGGCGGACAGACTGTTTTCCCCGTCTAAAAATGCAAAACTAAGGATAAAAATGCAAGAGATCAAATTCGGACCATAAACGCTCTACTGACCCCTAATGTCTGTGCTTTCCTATGCATGCCTTATGTACCAGATGTTTGGACCCATGCTCCCCCACAGCGGGGAGTAACCGGGACATTAAGTTTTCGTCCAGCACATCCCCGCCAGAAACCTTGCTCTACGGGGCCAGTAGACGGTAAAATCCCCAGTTTGTCCCACAGACACTTGTGGTTAGTAGTGGCGTATATGGTTCGAATTTGAACAGCTGCTATAATCCCCGTCTTCTGCAGAGTCTTTGTCGCATCCTCACCGTACTGCTGAACTAACCCGGCACTGCAGGGACAATTCATACTTTCCCACCATCCAACACCTACAGTCCCACAGCCACTACCGATTGCCCTACCCGATATTATGGTGGTGATGTGGAGGAGGGGCAGTGGTTACGAAATCGGTCAGGGTGTAAATTACATGCAGTTCGCCTCAAGCGGGTATAGATCATTTAGTTAATAATATAGGGTACATATAAATTTTGTGTTACAGATCTGCTTGAAGAAGTTGTGGGTTTCGTCGCACCTGTTTTTAGCAAGCGGGTGTCCGGTTTTTCCGTCCGTTCGTTCGTCTGCTACCATTAGCATTCAAGCCCATTTCTGTACACTTATTATCATCTTACCAAGTTTACACTTTCTCGCTAGCAAGGACTCAAACAATGCGGCATCATTTTATGACCATGACCTATTTTAATTGTCTATCGACATTGCAATTTTTAACGTCAGCCCATGCGTTTAGCTCCGTTTCCGATTAACTGTAACACCGATAGTTATCTAAGGTGGCATGCGCTTTCTCCACTGCACACTGCAGTTTTATGATCCTGAATTTTTCGTTATTATGTATTTAAAAAACACAAACCTTGTGCGAACAAGATGTTAACTTGTCAGAACAAGATATTATGTTGTCCGGACAAAATACTAAGTCATCCGAACAAGTTAATTATCTTGTGCGAACAACATATATTAAGTCGTCTGAACAAGATATTATGTTGTCCGAACAAGATACTAAACCGTCCAAACAAGCTGATTGTCTTGTGCGAACAAGATATTAAGTTGTTCGAACGAGATATTATGTCGTCCGAACAACATAATTATCTTGTGCGAACTTTGGTCGTTTTGGTTTATTACATTGTCTCAGCCTGGCCAAAACAAAACTGAGTTTTTGTGGATAATTACATTGTCTTGGATTGGTCAAAACTGGACAAAGTAGAACTTTGCTCTTTGTGGGTAATTACATTGTCTCAGACTGGTCAAAACTGTACAAAACAGAACATTGGTCTTTGTGGGTAATTTCAGTGTCTCAGAATAGGCAAAACAGAACTTTGGTCTTGCGGGTAATTACATTGTCGCAAACTGGACAAAACAGAACTTTAGTACATTGTCACAAACTGGACAAAACAGAACTTTAGTCTTTGTGGGTAATTACATTTTCTCAGAATGAAATTAACATAACTTAAGTCTTTGTGGGCAATTACATTGTCTCAGGCTGGACAAATCAGAACATTACTAATAACATTGTCTAAGGCTAGACAAATCAAAACTCCAGTCTTTGTGGGTAATTGTCGCAGACTGGATGAATCAGAACTTTGGTTTGGTGGGTAATTACATTGTCTCAGACTGGATAAATCAGAACTTTGGTTTTGTGGGTAATTACATTGTTTCAGACTGGATAAATCAGAACTTTGGTATTATTGGTAATTTACATTGTCGCAGACTGGACAAATTAGAACTCTAGTCTATGTGGATAATTACAGACTAGATAAATCAGAAATATGATTTTGTAGGTAATTACATTGTCTCAGACTGGATAAAGCAGAACTTCGGTTTTGTGGATAATTACACTGTCTCAGGCTGGACGAATCAGAACTAAAGTCTTTGCGGGTAGTTACATTGTCGCAGACTGGACAAATCAGAACTGTAGTATTTGTGGGTATTAACATTGTGTCAGACTAGACAAATCAGAATTCTAGTCTTTGTGAGTAATTGCATTGTCCTGTTCCTTTGAGACTATGTTACGAAAAAAATAAAGTACCATTTCAAACGCTGCTATTGGACGTGAGGAATGTTTCTTTTTGTCAGCGTCACTCGTGAATCGAGTAAAGGATTACGATGGCAGAAGACTCTGCGTGGCCGAGCGGTTAGCGCTCCCGATGTCTCGACTTAGCGCTCAGGATGTCTCGATTTCGAATCCCGCTAGATGCAGTTTTAATAGCGCTCTGAATATGCATACTTTATTTATTATTATTTATGGACAGGCTGTTCTGGGTCTTTGCTTGTCGTATATGTCATAATGTCGATTTCTATTTGGAAGGGCTTATTTACATATTTATTTACTTATCGTCATCAACACAGGCAGCATGTCCGACAGCAAGGAAGCTTTGCCTGACATATCAACCATTCAACCAGACAGGTTGATAAAGTATCGTATCAGTGAAGACCGGTTTTCCGGCGAAGTTCTACTACCTGGCCTTTGGTATACCGACTTTGACAAGAAAATAGGAGGTAAGATATGTACATTACATTCATAGAACTGTCCATTTAGCCAGGCATTACAGACTTATAACTACAAACGTCGAGGCATTACAGACCTATAGCTACAAACATCCAGGCATTAAAGACCTATAACTACAAACATCCAGGCATTACAGACCTATAACTACAAACACCTGGGCATTACATACTTATAACTACAACATCCAGACATAAAAGACCTATAGCTACAAACATCCAGGCATTACAGACCTGTAGCTACAAATATCCAGGCATTACATACCTATAGCTACAAACATCCGGGCATACAGACCTATAGCTACAAATATTCAGGCATTAAAGACCTATTGCTACGAAAATCCAGGTATTGCAGACATATAGCTACAAAAATCCAGGCATTACAGACCTAAAGCTACAACGCGGAATTACGGACCCATAGCTACAAACATCCAGACATTACAGATCTTTAACTACAAGCATCCATTCATTACAGACATATAACTACAAACATCCAGACATAAAAGACCTATAACTACAAACACCCAGGCATTACAGACCTAGAGCTACAAATGTCAAGGCATCACAGACCTATAACTACAAACATACAGGCATTACAGACCTAGTGCTACAAATATCAAGGCATTACAGACCTATAACTACAAACATACAGGCATTACAGACCTATAACTGCAAACATCCAGCCATTACAGACCTATAACTACAAACATCCAGACATAAAAGACCTATAGCTACAAAAATCCAGGCATTACAGACCTATACTACGAACGTCCAGGCATTTCAGACTTATAGCTACAAATATCCAGGCATTTCAGACCTATGACTACGAGCAGCCACACATAAAATACCTATAGCTACAAAAATTCAGGAATAAAAGAGCTATACCTACAAATATACAGGCAAAAGGAAAAGAAGACCTATAGTTACAAACATTCATGAATTACAGATCTATAACTACAAACATCCAGGCATTACAGGCCAATAGCTACAACATCCTGACAGTACAGACCTATAGCAACAACATCCTGGTATTACAGACCTACAGCTACAAACGCAGCTTTAGTATGATAAAAAAAATCTTCTAAGATGGTATTTTGTAGCGTTTTCTGAAAAAATATACATCATTTATATCCATCAGGACTTTACTGTGCCATTTAAAGGGAATTGAAAAATAAAATAAAACAGAACACATTTTAAGTACTGTTTATTCATGAATGTACCTATAATGGATGAGGAATTCCACCAAACATTTTGTTGAAATCCTGTCCTAAAGCTGGTTATTTGAATTTCAAATTGTTCAGTCCATCTTCATCTCTCTATCTCATTTTGTCAGACACCTTACAGATGGTTAAATTTAATAAACACAACAAATTTAAAATTGTGAACTGCAAATTGCATATTTTTGTTGAATGAAATAATAAATAATGGTTTAAAAATAGTTTTTATTCTAACACTCCTCGCCTATATAGCCAATGGTTAAATTCAGTGATTTATTCTGAAAGAAATCTTTGGGCGGAAGCGCGCGACGCCATCTGGCGCCATTCTGACGTCATTTTGATACTTTGCTGACGTCAGTCTTCGTCGTTTTACTCGCGTCATCAATGTAAGAAACGCATGTAAACGTCAGCGTTACCGTCAAAATTGTTGGCGGGATTTCTTTATTCGATGGCGGAAAGTTGGAAGAATCTGCAGGATACAATTACTTTTTCGTCGTTTTCTATGTGTTAGAACCGAAATAGATCAGCTCTGGTGCGTGATTTGTTGAGTAATAAATCATAGTTTGTCGTTCAGTTGTAAGAAGATAAATCACTCGCGCTCCGTGCTCATGATTTGATCTACTTTACAACTGACCTAAAACACTGATTTATTACTTGACAAATCACTGCTAGAGCTGATCTATTTCTTATTTTTCATTTCATGTATATATATAAAAAAACAACAACAACCGTTTTCATCCATGTGATTCATAATACACAAAAGAAAAGGCATCATTCAGGCTGCTAAAACAAAGATAAATACACATTTTAAAGTCCGTATTGCATAACAGAACTGTGCATTGTATGATAAAAAGTATTTATAGTAACACTGAGATTGTTTAGCTATGCTCAGGATGAGCTATTATGATCTTTATTTGTCTGTGATCCGTCCGTCCGTTCATATGTCTGTTAAAGGCTCCATATTCCTCAAAAAGACATTTGTTTATCCAAGAAAGGTTTAATAAATTGATATATGGTATTAATACGATCATAAAATGTGGCATATGGCAGTCTGTAAAAGTTCAGTTAGTCTCTCGTTTTAGACGTGGATGAAAAATGAGATTCTTATCGTATCTATGAATTAATATTGGCAACATTAGTTCAGAGATACGATAAAAAAAATCATTTCGATTCAAGAACGAGAGACTAACAGAAATTTTACAGGCTGCCAGGTGCCACATTTTATGATCGTATTAATACGATAGATCAATTTATCACTTGACTGTCAAGTTATTCAGTGAAATAACTCATGTCATAAAAATCATATAACCACACGTGTTATAACACCTGCAAGGATTTCCATTGGATAGCCTAATTACCCTCATTAATATTCGTATTACTCCGCTTATTGAAAGCAACCAAGCCGGTGTCCGCGTTCACCGATACAACTTTCACTTTTGAAACAAATCCTGCCCTCAATTTTGAGATGATTTTGAGATGAACGATAAACGTCAGACCTGCAGAGATCTACAAAGCAGGAGGTCCTCCAGTTGCAGAGAAACTGACAGAGTTATTTCACATTATGTGGATAAAAAGAAGCCATCCCTCAAGAATTCAAGGATGCAACAATTATCC
The DNA here is from genome assembly GCA_964016985.1 of Anodontia alba. NCBI lineage: Eukaryota > Metazoa > Mollusca > Bivalvia > Lucinida > Lucinidae > Anodontia > Anodontia alba. Next base: position 74,530,986 of record OZ024831.1, read on the forward strand.
ACCTATTCAAAAGGAAAGGGAATCCTCAAGTCTGTGACAATCATCGAGGCATCTCTTTATTGTCAATTGCTGGGAAGATTCTTGCTAGGGTCCTACTGAACCGATTGAATGAACACCTGGAACGGTCAGGGCTTCTACCAGAAAGCCAGTGTGGATTCAGGAAAAACAGAGGAACAATAGACATGATCTTCACAGCACGACAGCTTCAAGAAAAATGCCAGGAACAGAATGTGGACCTCTACATGACCTTTGTCGACCTTTCCAAAGCATTTGACACAAGTCAGTCGTGAGGGACTTTGGAAAATTATGGCAAAGTTTGGTTGTCCTGCCAAATTCATAGCAATGGTGCGGCAGTTCCATGATGATATGCTTGCAAGGGTTCAAAATGATGGCGAGTTTTCTGATCCATTTCCTGTGACAAATGGAGTTAAGCAAGGCTGTGTACTAGCTTCAACACTGTTCAGCATGATGTTTTCTGCCAGGCTTACAGATGCTTTTCAGGATGGTGACAATGGTATACCTATTAGGTATCGCTTTGATGGGAAACTTTTCAACCTAAGAAGGTTGCAAGCTAAATCTAAGGTGCAGACAGAGGTGCTAGACGAGTTCCTCTTTGCTGATGACATGGCAAAGGGTGCTCCAACAGAAGAGAAAATGCAAAAAGGTGTGGATCAAGTATCTGGTTCATGTGACGGCTATGATCTCACAATCAGCATCAAAAAGACTGAGGTAGTATATCAGCCAGCACCTGGAAAGCCTTACAAGGAGCCTACCATCACAGTGAAAGGTCAACGACTGCAAGTGGTAGACAAGTTCACCTACCTTGGAAGCACATTGTCTAGAGTTGTGCACATTGATGATGAAGTCAATGCTAGAATTGCCAAAGCTAGTGCAGCATTTGGCCGGCTACGTGGAAGTATTTGGGACCGAAGTGGATTCAGACTTGACACAAAGCTGAAAGTATATAGATCGGTAGTGCTGCCAACACTATTATACGCATGCGAAACTTGGACAGTTTACCAACGGCATGTCAAAAGACTGAACCACTTCCATACAAGCTGTCTTAGAAAACTTCTAAAGATCAAGTGGCAAGACAAGATTCCAGACACAGAAGTCCTGAAAAGGGCAGGGATGCAGAGTATACATACTCTTCTGAAATTGGCACAGTTAAGATGGACAGGCCATGTTACCAGAATGCCTGATGAACGTTTACCAAAGAAAATCCTCCATGGAGAACTTCAAGTAGGATAACGCTCCCATGGTGGTCAGAAGAAGCGATACAAGGACACCCTCAAAGCCTCCTTCAAAGACTTCAACATACCAACAGAGTCATGGGAACAGATTGCACAAGATTGTACAAAGTGGCGAGGCCTCATAAGAAGGGGAGCTGGTGAATACGAAGCAAAAAGAATCAGCGAAGCCGAGCAGAAACGTGCACAGCGGAAAGCCAGAGCTAAGGCATCACCAACAGAGCTTTCTTTCTCAGACCTCTCTTGTTCTATCTGCAACAGGCAGTTTAGAGCTAAGATTGGTCTCATCAGCCATCTTAGAACACACAAATAATAATCACATCACACAGTTGATTAGGATTGGTCATTGTCAGTAATGACAGACGAACAGTAAACGTCAGACCGATGAAAGGGGAAGACACAACACAATCACAATGTGAATAACACAGTTACCAGAAATATTCATGGTGGTTAAAATTCGATGTTTTCCGGCAACATATTTAGAGGCACTTTCGACATCGATGTCGTCAAATAGTCAATGAAAAAGAATTCACCTCCTCCAAAAAAGCATTGGAGGATAACATGACTCCGACAATCAGTAAATATGTCAAGTTAAAATCCAAACTACAGTTAAAATGTTTTATGTTCTTGAAACCTGTCATTTACTTGGGTGTATCAACCACCGTATAAACTGTATTGATTTAGGTCAATGACCTTTAACTACAACAGCTGACTTCGGGGGATTTCCCTACTGATTCTCAGTGACGTATTGACTCGCTGAATGACGTTGAAGGGAATATTTATTTTTAAATTCATTTATTCAAATGAAATATATATTAGCTCAAATAAAAATCATTATCAATTCTTACAGTTTAATGAAGTAATAAGTGACACATTTATCTTGTTTCTAGTTATTTTCGGTACTTATCTAATAATATGCGAATTATTTTTGTTGCGTAGTACTTTTGAATCCTTGGTAGTGAGTTGTAAGTGAGGTATGGAAAAGCTGTTATCTTAATATATTTTGTACATTTTTTTATCATCGGAAAGGCCATGTGATAAACAGAATCTTACATTCGTGGCCTTTTAATATGAAATTTATGAAACTCGTCGGGTAATTTCGGTATTTTGCTCGCCAAGGCTCGCAAAATACACAGAAATTACCCAAATTCGTTTCATAAATTTCATATTAAATGACCACTCATGTAAGATCCTCTATTTATCAAACCTTTCTTGGATAATAAAATTTCCGTTTTTGAGGAATATGGAGCCTTCAGACGACAACTTCTCCAAAGCCATTGAAGCGATTGGGCCCTTATTAGGTAAGAATGTTGCTTTGGTAGGGGGGTTAAAAAAGCTAAAATTATGTTGATCTACCTCTTGGTTTGGTTGTCATGGCAACAGAAAGCTCCCATAGACTTATAATGGGAAAATGGTAAAATTGCATTTTCTCCATAACCAGTGAAGTAATGTGAAGTATATTTGGCAGTTATGATCATTTGACGATTTTCTATCCATTTTATGTGTTTTTTTTTTTTTACCAGTGACCATTTTGTTTGGTTGCCATGGCAACAATAAATAAATAAATAAATAATAATAATAATAATAATAATAAAAACAGAGTTTTTAAATGACAACTCCTTCGAAATCACCGAAACAGTATGACTCTAATTTGGTACTAATGTTGCTTGGGTAAGGGCTATTCAAAAGAGCTAAAATTATTGTGATCTGCATCTTGGTTTAGTTGCCATGGCAACAGAAAGCTTCCTTAGACTTATAATGTGAATATGGTTAAATTGCATTTTCTCCATAACCAGAGAAGTAATGTGAACCATATTTGGCAGTTGTGATCATTTGATGATTGTCTACCAGTTTATGGTTTTTATAACCAGTGGCCATTTTGTTTGGTTGCCATGGCAAGAAGGAAATTTGTAAAGCACCGGCAGGAAAAGAAGACCCTGTTAAGTACCAGCAGGGAAAGATCCTTTTGTACACCAGCAGGGAAAGTAGACCTTGTTACGCACCAGCAGGGAAAGAAGACCCCGTTGTGCATGAGCAGGGAAAGAAGACCCTGTTGAATTTGTCTCTTGTCTGGCCTTGTATAGAGACATAGGACGTGTATCATAGGTGGCATTCCATTGGAATACCTCTTCTATCATCATTTCTTTACGTATTCAATGAAGATGAGAGCTTGTTTGCGTTCTGGCGAAGATAAATAGATTATAAAAAGAACGATCCTTGAGAGCAATGAACACACACAATGAGACAAAAATATCTGAAGTGTCTCTGATTTTCGTGATTTTGTGTGTTCTTTGTTTCCAAAGGCAGTCCTTTTTTACTTTTATTTACTCTACTGTAGCTGTGGCGGCCGTAAAAAGTCTCCCCGTACATCATCATAGTGCAGGTTATATTTTGTTTCCTTTAGGGTCATTGAGCCCATCCTGGTTATTTTGAAAATAGAATACCGCTTAAGCCAGCGCTAGGGGGGTGGGGGGGGGGGGGGGGGGGGGCGTATGCAGCCTCGCAAACAACAGTGTTGCATATGACGAGACCCAATTAAACCGAGTCTCCAATTTTCGTGGTTTTGTGTGTTCTTTGTTTCCAAAGGCAATCTTTTTTTACTTTTATTTTACACTACTGTAGCTGCTGTTGTGCCGTGTGGCGGCCGTAAAAAGTCTCCCCGTACATCATCATAGTGCAGGTTATATTTTATTTCTTTTGGGGTCATTGAGCTCATCCTGGTTATTTTGAAAATGGAATACCGCTTAAGCCGGCGCTAGGGGGCGTATGCAGCCTCGCAAACTACAGTGTTGCGTATGAAGAGACTCAAACAAACCGAGTCTCCGATTTTCGTGATTTTGTGTGTTCTTTGTTTTCAAAGGCAGTCCTTGTTGGCCTTTATTTTACTCTATATGATTGAAGTAGCAAAATCTGTAAGTTACAATCAAAAATTTTATTCTGCGAGGGTTATCTTTTCCTGCCCCTATACTGTATACATGTATAAAATCATGATATTGTTAAGCATTTTGGGCTATCCAGGGGCGGGGCTATTTTCGATCCCAGTGCTATAATTTGTACAATCTTGGTAAAGGCCTACTAGATGAAGCTACATACCAAATGTCAAGTGGTCACGTGATTCAATGGCGGGTGGTTGTTGTAATTTCTCTCTCCCGGTCTAAAAAACTTAAAAATGTAAACCTTTTTTGTGTCTTCCTGAGCTGAGGAGGAATTGAGTGAATTCCAATGTTGTAGCGTTGGGATATGAGAAGGATACTCTAAAACAGATAGGTTCACAACGAAGATGGTATTTTTTACGCTTTTTCAAGATTTTAATACCAAACAGTGATTACATATTACTCAATCATTGTTTACATCTTGAACTTTAACTCTTTTGGGTCTTTTATGAATGAAAACTACTACTACTACTACGACCCACGCTAAATGATTTTTAAAGTATACTGCTCAAAATAAGTAGTGTTGCATTGGACTAACATGAGCGAACAAGCCACACCAAGTTCTGTGAGCACCAAAAAAGAGAAGCTTATCCTCTCCTGAATTTAACTTAGAGATGACCAGAAGACATTTTTATGCCCCCAACTTTGAAAAAAAATGAGGGGCATATTGTTTCTGGCTTGTTCGTTCGTTCGTCACGCTTTCTTTTGCATAGCAGAACTTTAGAACCATGTATGCTAATGTTTAGAAATTTCATATATGGATTTCTCATGAAAAAATAGGTGACCTGTATTTTTTCTAATCCGAATTATCCTCCATTTTAGAGTTATTTCCCTTGTAATAAAATAACATTGAAATCTCGTTAGCAAGATATCTCAAAAAGTATTTGAGCTAAAGCGTTGATATTTGGTATACTGATTGGGACTGAGGAGGAGATCACCTTATAAAATTTTCAACCAATTAAATGAAATGTTGTTGGAGTTATGGCCCTTTGCAATTTCTGGTTATTTAATCTTGTTGCTTTCATGTGCATATCATAAGTTTAGAACCGTGTATGCTAATGTTTTGAAATTTCATATATGGATTCCTCATGAAAAAATAGGCGACCCGTATTTTTCTTATTCAAATTATCTCCCATTTTATAGTTATTTCCCTTGTAATAAAATAACATCTCAAAATGTATTTGAGCTAGAGCCTTGATATTTGGTATACTGATTGGGACTAAACCAATCACCTGATCAAATTTCCAACAAATTAAATGAATTAATTTGGAGTTATGGCCCTTTGCAGTTTCTGGCCATTAAATCTTGTGGCTTTCATGTGCATAGCATAAGTTTAGAACCATGTATGCTAATGTTTTGAAATTTCATATCTGGATACCTCATTATAAAAAAAAGGTGACCCGTATTTTTTTCTTATCCGAATTATCTCCTGTTTAACAGTTATTTCCCTTTTAATAAAATAACACTGAGATCTCGTTAGCAGGATATCTAAAAAACGATTTGATCTAGAGCCTTGATATTTGGTATACTGATTAAGACTGAGGAGGAGATCACCTGATTAAATTTTCAATTAATTAAATGAAATGTTGTTGGAGGTATGGCCCTTTGCAATTTTAGGCTGTTTAATCTTGTTGCTTTCATGTTAATAGCGTAAGTTTTGAACCATGTATGCTAATGTTTTGAAATTTCATATATGGATTCCTCATGAAAAAATAGTGACCTGTATTTTTTTTCTTTTCCGAATTATCTCCAAGTTTAGAGTTGTTTTTTTTTTTCTATTTAAATAAAATAAAATCGAAATCTCATTAGCAAGATATCTCAAAAGGTATTAGAGCTAGAGCGTTGATATTTGATTGGGACTGAGGACGAGATCACCTGATTAAATTTTGAACTAATTATATGAAATGTTGGAGGTATGGGCCTATGCAATTTTTAGCCATTTAATGTTGTTGCTTTCTTTTGCATAGTATAACTTTAAAACCATGTATGCTAATGTTTTGAAATTTCATATATGGATTCTTCTGGAAAAAGTAGGTGACACGTATTTTTTTCTTATCCGAATTATCTCCCATTTTAGAGTTATTTCCTTTTTAATAAAATAACATTGAAATCTTGTTCGCATGATATCTAAAAAAGTATTTGAGCTATAGCCTTGATGTTTGGTATACTGATTGGGACTGAGGAGGAAATACCTGATTAAATTTTCAACCAATTAAATGAAATGTGTTGGAGTTTTGGCCCTTTGCAATTTCTGGCCATTTAGTAATGTTGCTTTCTTGTGCATAGCATAACTTTAGATCCATGTATGCTAATGTTAATTGTTTTGAAATTTCATATATGGATATCTCATGAAAAAATAGGTGACCTATATTTTTTTCTTATCCGAATTTTCTCCCATTTTAATTATTTCCCTTTAAATAAAACAACATTGAAATCTCGTTAGCAAGATATCTCAAAAAGTATTTGAGCAAGAGCTTTGATATTTGATACACTGATTGGGACTGAGGAGGAGATCACCTGATTAAATTTTGAAGTAATTAAATGAAATGTTGTTGGTTTTATGGTCCTTTGCAATTTCTGGCCATTTAATATTGTTGCTTTATTGTGTATAGCATAAGTTTAGAACCATGTATGCTAATGTTTTGAAATTTCATATATGGATTCCTCATGAAAATATAGGTGACCCGTATTTTTTTTTCTTATCCGAATTATCGCCCATTTTAGAGTTATTTCCCTTTTAATAAAATACACACTGATATATATTTGTATTGCTATTACCGTCATGGGCAAGCAGTGTTGGAGTCAAGCAGTGTTAGAGTCAGGCAGTTGGGGCATAGTGTTTTACAAACACTGAATCTAGTGTTGTTGTTTTTTTTTATTATTTTTTTCTGGGTTATGCCAAACCCCACCTCCCCAAGAACGCATATTCAGGAAGGACAGCAACCCATAGAACTGAATTTTTGAAAACAACAACCACCTACATGATTAAATATTTATAAGACCCCACCACGCACGTGATTCGAATGCAACCAACTCCAATTTCTCCTACGAAAACATAGTGCTAGCGTCAACACCCTCACCCCCCCCCCCCTTACCCACCCCAAAGAATTTTCCTGAAACAGCCCTTGGCCAATAGTTTGTTCAAATGGTCATGCTCTATTGGCTGTCACGACCATCTATGTTAAAAATGATAATAAAGAACACAGTCTTCTTCAAAACCAAGAACTGCTCAAAATGGTGATCCTTTTATTAGTTGCAATGACAGGATTGGAAAATGTTGCATAACATCTGCATATCTGCAGTGGCTATTTCACTCCGGTGAGCGAGCCTTGGCCCTCGGGCCTCTTGTTTCACATTTGACAACATCCTGGAGAATGTCTGGTGGAGCCCAGAAAACTTCGACACTTCAGCTGTTTTCAGGGTCATGTGTATCTTCAATACACGCAAGCTCGTTCTTTCTAGAAGCTAGTTACCTTCACTACAGCTGGTGTTCCTGTCGCGTGACTTTCCGCCGTACTTAAATAGTGTGGTTTAAACATAGCTTACACATAGTTTCTTGCGATGATTTATTTGACCATTGAACTCATTCGAGAACATTTGAAAATTTATATGAGGTCACTAATGAGGTCTGGTTGGGCGTCTCGAGAATGTCTTGCACCTCAGTCTGGTACGGCCCAGAAAACTTCCACACTTTAGTTGTGTGTGTGTGTGTGTGTGTGTGTGTGTGTGTGTGTGTGTGTGTATTATCTGCAGAAGTCCTTTATTTCAGGTAAATGGACAGTCTCCTCAATATGTAAGTCCCTGGAATTGGTTAGGCGAGGTGTGTTGAGTCCAAACGGGGCATTCTATTTTCAAGATCTTTTCAGTGACGGTTCGCATACCATGTTTGTGGCTGGTAATATATTTAACATAGAGAAAGAGGTTAATTATATCCACCGAGAAGATATATGGGGCAGTGCCACTCCTTTACGTTTCCGGTCCTGTGTAACACACGTTGGAAAATCCTCACTGTCAATAAATCAATACATGTACGATCACAAGACCGGGAGAAAGCTTATGTCTTCAATAACGAAACTTGTATATGTCGATCGTAAGACACGTAAATCATCTCAGCTGCCAGACTGGTACACTACAAAGATAAGAATATTCCTGACTGAAAATAAGATACCAAACCAGTCCATTGAAAAATCTGTGGCAGTATCTGTTCCAAATGATTGTTTCAGCTACGAGGTCAAAGCTTTACAAAGCGACTGTGACAGAAACTTTCATGTTAACCAGTGCGTGTATTTAAGATGGTGCTCGGATGTTGGCGCGTTAGCTGCAGAATTGGGAATGTACAAATATTTTATGAAAGATATTGGGGTGTACGAACTCAAGAATATTCATGTACAGTATTTCGGAGAAGCTCTTATGGACGAAAAGATACTTGTCTTTACTTGGGAAGATTTGGACGATGCAAGAACATTACATTTTATAATGAAAAATAAAGGCGGACATATATTCCAGGCTACACTTAAATATTTCGAAGAACAATCAAATGATAATATGAATATTTCTCCAGTGTCAGTTCTTTAGTATGCCGCGACTTTGGATACAGCGGATATTAAAATATCTTGTGTGTACATGCATCGGCAAGATACTAAATTATACAAACAAACGGTGAAATATCGACGGGTACAAATTGTATTATATTTTTTACAAGACAGGAGTTTTGTTGCCTCTTTCTCATAAAAGTTAAGCCAATGTTATTGAAGCAGTCGATTAAAAAGTCTCGATATTTAGATGATTTACGAGATATGGATAATGATTAATTTCAACAGGTAGTACCAAAGCTAAAATTATCAATATCTAATGATATAATATAAAACTAAAACAAACGGTATCAGTTCGATTTTAAGGCGATGTTTCTTGTGCCACCGAAAGACTGGAAAATTAGAGCTTTTAAATGTAAAGTAACAAACCGTCATTCAAAACAGAGCGGTCAAATGCAAAAGCACCACAACAGAATTACCACCATTATCGTAAATTAGTGCTCAAGAACTGGTGCAACCAAATCCACATCAAGCCCCTAACACAAAAGGGATAGACAGACAAATACCATTAAGCAGCCACAAAATGAACAGACGGAAAGCAGGGTTGGCAACTATTTACGAAAAAGGTGGCAGCTATGTTACTCTAACTTAACTAAATATACCTTAAACTTACATAATTTTAATTACAGCAAGACTGTTGCCGGGTGGAGGGGCCCAACATGTTTTACGAGTATCCTTAGGCAAAAGCAGTTCCGAGCAGCCATAATTCTTTGATCCAAACAGAAGTTCCCCGTTACAAGTAGTAAGCGAACAACACAGAAAAAAACATCAACAGTACGACGGAACAAAGATGAGGACTCGAATCGACAAACTGACGGTCAGAGCAAAAGACAAAACTAAAGGTTCTTACTCTCATTTTTTTGTCTGGCCTTCCAGTCAATATTTTCCCAAAATGACAGAAAAACTGATCATTTTTTTTTCACTCTGATGCATACAAGAATTATAATTTATGGTCTTGTCGAAAAGTCTGTAATGCTTTTGTTTATCTTTTCGATAACATTTTTATTATATTTGGAACTACACTTTATAGGCAAACTTTTGGTATTCCGATGGGAACTAATTGTGCTTCTCTTGTTGCAGATTTATTTCTGTTTTATTATGAAAGAGATTTCATGAAGTCTCTTTCACGTAAAATCAGACTGACATTATTGAGGCAAGATATATTGACGATTTATGAAATATTGATAATATTTGCTTTGACCAAATGGTGGACCGCATATACCCAACTGAACTTGAATTAATAAAGCCAATTCTTCCGATACCGAGGCATCTTTTTATTTGCATCTGTCTCTATCTAATGGTACAGTTTACACTAAAAATGATAAATGGGACGATTTTGATTTTGATATTGTCAACTTCCCTTGTCTGAATGGTGAAGTACCCCGGCGTACCTCATATGGGGTATACATATCTCAACTTATTCCATTCGCCAGAGCTTCTTCAAACCGTAGTGTTTTTTAACTGTTGTAACAAAGCCCTTACTGCCAAACTTCTTAGGCAAGGTTATCCTTATCATAAACTGCGTAAGGCGTATTCGATATTTTATCGCAGAGACAGTGCGTTGGTAAAAACAAAATATGGTGTCAGCCTGAAGAAACCTCTGCAACAAGGTATATCGGAACCTAAATTTTACGGTGACGTTGTTAGAGAATTAGAAAAATTGTGGGGAAATCTAACTTTTCGGAACAATTCAGAAAGCTAATTAATTGCTATAAAAGAATAGGATACAGCCTTGATATTATGCAGCGGACTGCATGTCTAGTTATCAACCCAGTCACTGTTGATGGCTATGCTTTGCTCTTTAATTGTAAAGCGGTGGTTCGGGCCTCAGACTCAGTCGTGAAACAAGTGGGCTGGGGGTTGATGATATGTCTTTGGCTTGGCCCGCCGTTGTTCAACTATTGGTTATCTTTAACTCTCGCAGTGGGTGTAGAATTAGCCAAGGGTACTCGTTTTAGTTCAACATAATGATTTATTTGATTTTTATGTTTTCGTTATGAAGCATCGACTGAGTTTGGAGCCATAATGCGAACCGAATTTATATGTATGTCTGTATTAGGTCTGGCTAAAACGCTGAATTTTTGTTGCTGAACTGCTGAATGCTGACCAGACAAAATACTGACCAAAGGGACAAAAACACTGACCAGATACCTTGCTGACCAGACAAAACATGTGGTCTTCATTCAGGTTTTATTGGTGTTAATGAACGGTATAATGACAATTATGTGAAAGAAACCGTGCAATGTAGACAAACTAGCCTGAAATGGCACCAAACCTTAAGAGAGTGCCAAATGACTTCATGAAATAAAAAATATGCTTTTGGCAATGTTTGAAAATCCATTTTCAGTTATTTTGAAAATATAAGATAACTACTGCCATTGCAGAGAAAAGTCATGGAATTTTGTTATTTGGTCAATAAATACACTATAATCATTATTAAGTAAATCAGTGAAAGGTTAAGGAAATTTTAATATGATCAAATGACAATGTTTTCACTATAATTTCAGTGTCATTTTGATATAAGGAAAGAGCTGCTAAAGCAAATACTTTTTAAGAATGTATGTCAGTTTGATAAAATCAGTTGTATTTTAATTTGTGTTAATAAAATACAAATAGCAAATATTAAATCTGTATTTGAAATTATGATGATCCATATTTCTCCATCTATAAAATGATATGAAAATAATAAACCCACTAATATTTTATGTGGCCTTAATATTCAGTAGCTTCTATCTCTGATTTTAGCTAGGTGATCATACAGGTTTGTTAATTGCTAATAATTATCACCAATTGACACCAATTAAACCTGAATGAAGACCACATGTTTTGTCTGTTCAGCAAGGTATCTGGTCATTGTTTTAGTCACTTTGGTCAGCATTTTGTCTGGTCAGCATTCAGCAATTCTGCAACAAAAATTCAGCGTTTTAGCCAGACCCTCTGTATTATAAGTAGCATCGGGACCCAGAATGAAATTAAATGACTGTAAAAGTGCTTTAATCCCCCCCTTGCCCCTTCAACCACGTTCCCGGTAGTTTATACTACTGGCCGTTCTAAGGCGGCATTCACGTTGTTGATCCTACTCTGTTTAGCTTTGTGGTTAATCTTCGAGGCGATTTATATTAAGTTTTACCTTGTGTTTTGTCCTTGTGTTTTTCATTCCTTTAAGCATTACCTCGCTTGGGGAACTGGTCTTTGTGCTTTTCGTGCTTTTGTTTGTTTTGCACGTGTTTGGCTGTGACTTGTTATTGTGGCACTCCCTGGACTTTTTTTTTACCTTTTTATTAAATGTTAACATGCTACAACAGTACAGACGTAGATATTGATGAATATATAACACAGCCCATTTCTGTGCGCACAGTATTTATGTGGGTTGAAGCTTTTAAAGCTGGGAACTTCTCTATCAAAGATGACACTTTTACCTATCCCTTTCACTTATGTCTTTTTAGCAGATGGCCAGATGCAAGACCAGATGCTAGACAGCTTCGAGGCTATCATAAAATATGACATTAGCGTAAATATGCAGAGTGTTTACCTTCTCCTTAAATAGCCTAAACTGTTAATATAGACTGTATATTTCATTCTCTATACAGCTTCTTTCAGTCCTTCAGAGCTTTTTGAGTTTGCTGAAGATGTTCTTCCTAATTTCTTTTAACAGCTATTAAACATTATAGCATCCACATTGTAATGTCATACGCTAACTTCAGTATCATATGACTGACTTCAGTATACGCTAACTTCAGTATCATATGACTGGCAACCACACAAGTTGGTAGCATGTATAGGATTATTGTACATTCAGGGAAACAGATTTAAATGTCTTTGGACTTTCCTCTTGACTCATTTTGTATAATGTATATTATTTATATTTGTGATAACTCTTATGTAACACTCATATATCAAAACTGAAAATAATGCACATAAATTTCTTTCAGAATATGCAATATTGCAAAGCATTGTACTTTCCAATTATATATACAGACAAAAAAAAATATATAGAAGATAGTCTGATTGCAAGAAGATATTGCAGTAAGGCGAGGAGGATTTTCCCTATTTGGCTCAGATGTTGAAGACCAGATTTCTGAAATTACAATGTTTATTACCTATTCAGATAGCCCGATGTCTGAATCATAGTAGAAAGGAAAATTCATGCTTCTGGCTTATGATAATGGGGTCCTATTTACCCCATCCCAAAACTCCTAAATTAATATTATATTCAAAACGATGGGAATTACATTTAGTTGCCTTTCTCTTTGAGAAATATTTCTTGCATCAGAATGACGAGAATACAACACTGATAGGAAATGGTTAAATGAATATAGTCAGCGCGCGTGTCTGGTATTTCTGTCTTGAATCCTCTCTCTCATTTCCGGTAAAACTGCAAAATTGAATGTGTTTCATAAAAGTTATAAAAAATTGTCTCCTCACCACCCCACCGCCCCCGCCTAGACCCAAGATCTTTTAGTCGAGATATTTCCCTAACATACTTACGTCATGTATAGGAAGGGTAGCTTAGGTCTAGGGGGTAAGCATATTGCATTGATGTTTTGAAGCATGGTTGGACACTCACAAGTTGGTTAAATTCTCATCTGTTTTGATCAGTTTTACAAAACTGTTCTCACTACATGATAAATACAGATAACACCGAAAGTAAAGTTCCGCATAGTAAATATTCTACTTGTACAATATATCTATTCGGTGTAATATTACGTTAACCGTGTTTTTTTTTTTTCTTGTGTTGTACGCGTCCTCTTATGTAGACAATGCAAGCTTGGTTTTAGCAAGTCTGCATTCTTGATTATTTTCTTTGGTAACTTGTTCGCGAATCATTTGTACATTGTGCTGTAACTTTAACTGTTCTATTCTTTTGCAAGTTTTCTGTCTTTTAGTCTCGTCTTTCTGTCTGGCTTCAGCCATTTGATGTCCTTGACATGGGATTCAGGGATGTGATTGACTGTTTTGAGCAGATAGCCATCGATAGTAAAATGCCTGCTTATTTATCGAAAGGACTTTCACAACATCCTACAAATGAGGCGAATCATTCAAGGCTAGTAACAAAGGTTCGATGGTCAGTGGAAGATTACCATGGCCGCCCAAAGAAATGGAAGTTCTTTTATAATATTATAGAAAACCATCACTTTCCGCACATGAAAAAACTTTGTGCGAATAACATCGGCGGCCATGAATGCTTTCAGACCTCATCTCACCACTGACAAACCTGGAAACTTAGCCAAGGCTGAACTAATGCTTCTGACTGCTTCACATGGCAGAAATTCCCAAAGAGCGAGGGTCCAGGAAAGTGCTCTGTCTTGTAGAGCTAGAAAGTGGTAGTCTTGATGCTGAAGGGACAGCCTCAGATATTGTTCAGTAATATGAAGAATATCTTCGCTCCTTGACATTTGGGTCTGCCAGCTCAAGCAAGCGAAAATGTAGTCCATGAACATCGGGATGACGAAGGTTCATACAAAACAGACATCCATCACGCTGCGCCAGATCTGTTAAGGGTTTGAATACAATCCAGGCATATCAGCTCCAAACGCTACTTTCTCTGGATTCAATATATTGACAGTGCAAATGACATACAAGTTTAGTATTGCCAGTGCAAGACTGGAGCAAGGGTAATGGGATGTGTGCTAATATATTCTCATTGCCGTGGCATCTGGGTTAGCCCGGTATTTGGATAAATTCTTACCCAGAATGTGCAATAAAACAAAGTCTGGTGAATGCTGCGGATGCAAAAGCATCAGCCTCATCCAATGACGAAAATGAAAATACCATTAGGTTGATCTACTATTAGGTTAAATTATGCAAAATACAGGACGGAGACACTCGTTTGAAGACAGTTGTACATAAATGATCCAAAATACTAAAGTCCTAAAACTATAAAGATTTACCGAAAAACATACCGGTGGGCAAATTCCATCAAGTCTTAGTCCGAAGTGATTTTTCGGCACAAGATTGTACACCATGTCTTAAAAAGTGTAAATGAGTAAAACGAAATGCATTATATTCAATTTTCATGAAAAAATAACAATTAGGGAAAATGCGGGCATTATTGCGAGATGTCCTTTTACTTTAAAAAAAATAATAAAAGTATTCGCTATTAATAATTGCAAGTAACCAAGCATTTACAGATTTTGATAATTATTTCTCGCTAACGACAGATTGATATACATTCCCCATACCAGTTTTCAGCAATATATCTTTTCACGTTGCCTAATGTAACTAAATGAACTATGCTATTGTTGTTTCAGTGTTTATTGATGGGACACTTTAAATATTGATTCAAAAACAAAAAAACAAAAAACAAAAAAAAAAAAAAAAAAAAAAAAAAAAAAGAAATGCAACACCACTAAATGTCAGCCAAACAGATGACTGATGCCTTTTGATTCTAAACCTGAAATAGTGTATAAAACATGCATGTAAATAAACAATTGAGAGTATATTGGAATTATTTATTCCTCAGTAAAAAGTATACATGCAAACAACGTGTTGACAGACACATATGGATAATTTTTTATTGCAAGAGAAAAACTGTATTAATCTTACTTTTCTTTGCAGTTCAAAACTATGCATTTCCGTTTGTTTTTTTTTTTTGTTTTTTTTTTTTTATTTTGTTTTGTTTTGGCCAGTATTAAACCAGGCTTTAGGATTTGGTGCAAATAACGGAACTAAACAAAAATTATCTGGAATACACTTTGCTCACTGTACATCGGTGATAGAATATTTATGGGCATTAGATACATTTGCTAGTTTTTCCTGCACACCAAGTCTTTCAAGCAGAGCAAAGTCTTTCCTTTTAGAGTAGACCTCTTTCCAGAATGGCGGCCCCTAATACCTTACCAGATGGTCATCACATTATGCATCTTGGGTTAATGCGAAACATTTTATTTTCCCTATATATCTATATAGAAAACTTAAAAAAAAATCTTCTTGTAAGAAACCAGTAGACCGATTTCAATATAACTTGGCAGGATTTTTTCTTTGGTGATCCTCTACCAAGTTTGTTCAGGCCATCGTGATTCATAAAAAAACATAGCCGCCAGGGGGGGGGGGGGGGGGGGAGGGGGGGGTAGGACTTATTTTCCCTGTATATCTATATGGAAAACTTTAAAAATCTTCTTGTCAGAAACCAATGGACTGATTTCAGTATAAGTTGTCAGGAATGTTTCTTTGGTGACCCTCTGCCAAGACTGTTCAAGCCGTCACGAATCGTCAAAAACAAGGCCGCTAGGGGGCGGAGCTTATTTTCCCTATATTTAGAGAGAGAGAACTTTAAAAATCTTCTTGTAAGAAACCAGTGGACCGATTTCAATATAACTTGGCAGAAAAGTTCCTTTGATGATCCTCTACCAAGATTGTTCAAGCCATCGTGATTCGTCAAAAAACGTAGCCGCTGGGGGGCGTGGGGGTGGGGGGTGGGGAAGGGCTTATTTTCCCTGTATATCTATATAGAAAACTTTAAAAATCTTCTTGTAAGAAAGCACTGGACCGATTGCAATATTACTTGGCAGAAATGTTCCGTTGGTGACTCTCTACTTAGATTGTTCAAGCCGTCTTGATACGTCAAAAACATGGCCGCTAGGGGGGCGTAACTTATATAGAAAATTTTAAAAAATTTCCCGTCATAAACCATTGGATCGATTTCAATATAACTTAGCAGGAATTTTTTTTTTGGTGACCCTTTACCAAGATTGTTCAAACCGTCATGATTCGTCAAAAACGTGGCCGCTAGGGGGCGGAGCTTATTTTCCTTATATATCTATATAGAAAACTTTAAAAGTCTTCTTATCACAAGCACTGGACCGCTTTCAATATAACATGGCAGAAATAGTTCCTTGGTGACCCTCTACCAAGATTGTTCAAGCAATTGTGATTGGTCAAAAAACATGCCCGCCAGGGGGCGGAACTTATTTTCCCTATATGTCAACATAGAAAACTTTAAAAATCTTCTTGTTATAAACCATAGAATGGATTTAATATAGCTTGGTAGGAATGTTTCTTTGGTGACCCTCTACCAAGATTGTTCAAGCCGTTAAGATTCGTCAAAAAACGTGGCCCCTAGGGGGCGGAACATATTCTCCCTATATATCTTTATAGAAAACTTTAAAAAGTCTTCTCATTATAAACCATAGGACTGATTTCAGTATAACTTGGTAGGAATGTTTCTTGGTGACCGTCTACCAAGATTGTTCAAGCCGTCATGATTCGTCAAAAAACATGGGGGGAGGGGGGGGGGGGGGGGGGGGAACGTTAAAAGTCTTTCCGTCATAAACCAATGGACCGATTTCAATATAACTTGGCAGGAATGTTTCTTTGGTGACCCTCTACCAAGATTGTACAAGCCATCATAATTCATCAAAAAACATGGCTGCTAGGGGGCGGGGCTTATTTTTCCCTGTATATCTATATTGAAAAATATTCTTGTCAGAAACCATGACCGATTTCAATATTGCTTGGCAGGAATGTTCCTTTGGTGACCCTCTACCAAGATTGTTCAAGCAATTATGATTCGTCAACAAACATGACTGCTAGTGGGCAGGGCTTATTTTCCCTATATATCTATATAGAAAACTTAAAAAATCTTCTTGTCAGAAACCACTTGACCGATTTCAATATTAGTTGGCAGGAATGTTCCTTTGGTGACCTTCTACCAAGTTTGTTCAAGCTGTCATGATGGATAAAAAAAACATGGCCGCTAGGGGGCGGGGCGTATTTTCCCTATATATCAGTATAAAACAGTTTAAAAATCATCTTATCAGAAACCTCTGGGCCGATTTCAATATAACTTGACAGAAAGGTTCCCTTGGTGACCCTCTATCAAGATTCGGTTCAAGCTGTCATGATGCATTAAAAAAAAACACGGTCTTTAGGGTGCAGGGCTATAAAATTTATGCAAAAATCTTCGAGCAGTGAACTTGGCTGAAACTTCAATAGTACGTATGCAAATCTATTTGCTCAGATGAGCGATATAGGACCTTCATGGTTCTCTTGTTTAACGTTTCAATTCAGCAAAATGCTGAAAACAAAAAATCTTGCGAAAGGATGTAAAATTTCCCTAACTGCCACACAGAGAAAGACGATGCTTTCAAAGGTTTAGCATTCCCCTTTTGTTGGAATACTTGAAAAAAAAAAAAAAGCATTGTTTTGAGCAATAAGTAAAAGAAATTATATACATTCTACAGTTGCAACAACGGTGGCCTAAACATCCACCCCTTAATTCTGCCTAAATAGTGTACTACTAATTTTCAGGAAACTGGACATTCTGGTCTGTCTCTAAAATATTTGAGGCTATACGATGGTACGGCTGGATGAATGGATTATGTTTCTACTACGATCTTGTATCTGGAAAAAATCGAACTTTTTTTAACGCCAACACCGTTTTTCAGATGGAAAAAGATGCTTTGGGTATTACGTATGACTCATACTACGGAGTTAATAAGCCATTGATATTCAAGTTGTACATAAGTCATGTTGGAAATACATCATTTACCTATACTGTCGACATGTACGACTTTATGACAGGTATCAAATACGGCAGTTGCATATCAAAGGTTGTTTATGTCAACGCAAAGACCAGAAGGCCGGTTAAACTTCCAGACAATTTCATTGATGGTGCGAACCTATCAATAGAGAAACTTAACATTTTACCACACAGCCCAGAAAAAACAGGCCTCTCTAATGTACCGGACACAGCTTTGTCTTACAAGGTCAAAGTGCTTCACAGCGATTGTGACAGAAACCTCCACGTTAATCAGTCTACTTATGTCAGGTGGTGTGCTGATGCTTTGTATCACCATTTCAGAAAGTGCCTTAGTAATAAAACTGATGTAGATGATGGATTTCATATAGAGAACCTAACAGTGCAATATATCGGAGAAGCTGTAGCCAATGAAAACGTGTTTATTTACATATGGAAGACAGCTGAAGAAGTCTTATTTGCTATTATGAATGGATCTGGAAAACAAATCTTCAACGCCAAATTACGGTTGATTGACAAGATTGAACTGATAAACGACCACAAAACTGCCTTTAATAGTAAACTATAAGCTAATACACACAAATTTAAGGGGAATGGATACACTTTCAGGTGAGACAACCCTGTTATATTGTTTTTGCCATCCTTTTAAAAAGGGACTGCTCTAAACGGTTAGACTTTGCTTAATAAGTTCTTGTCGTTTAGAACCGATCCCCGTTTCAGAAGGGATTTAGTGTGCCGGAGAGCAAACAAGGAAGTCGAAAACGTTGTCGGAAATAGAGGAAATTCTGCTGCGTTTATCAAGTCACCTGTGATCTGAAGCGTCTTAATCACCCATTAACATTTCTTTTATATGAAACCAAACGCTGTATTTAGAAAACTACATCGCTTGGCTGAAAGTAAATAATTATTATGAAATAATGAAAACAGAAAGGAGACTTAACTAAAATGCTATTTTGTATCCGCGTTTTAAGTGAATTTCAATGATGACATGGTTATGGGGGAGAGAGAGAGAGAGAGAGAGAGAGAGAGAATTTGTAGAATTAGTACATACATAGTAAATGCATATTGGATAGACTTGAGAATCTTTCCATCATTACTTACTGACTATAGCTAAAAAGTCTGCACGACCATTAACAACACAGAAAGTTATGGTTAACTAATGCTTAGGGTTAGATTAGTTAATGGATCATATTTAGCATAACTATATCTGGAATATTTACAGACAGTTAGGGTAAAATTACGTGGTGGACTGATTCTAAAGGCGCATCGGCATGGTTAATGTCTTTAACCCTTATCCTGCGGATCGCGTTTGTATACGCTCTCAGAAGATAGACCTGTTTGAAAGCACCTAGGCTGCTGGCCAGCAATGGTTTACCTACCCCCACCCCCCGATTTTGTAGACTATGTTTTTTCTTAAAGCCTATTATCTTGTGAGTATTTTGCAGCATGTATTGGGGCGTTACCTAGTAACAGCCTGCTACATTCTTTACCCCTACAAAACATGTAAAGCCAAAGGAAACTATTAAACCTATGAGAATTAGATCAAAAGAAATGATATATTCCAACTGAATATATGGTTACAGCACAGTCCTCTGGCTACCAAATGAGATGTTTGAAAGCTCTTTTTGGCCTTACATGACTTTACTTATGTTACATTTTCTACTGTACCCTTTAGAATGGGTATTTAAGCTTAAGTAGTTCATTTTCTTAAATTGTGCATTGCCCATATGACCTTATCTGTATGATTTATGATAAGGTACTTCAATACTCTTTCCAAAGCTGCATACACTGTTTTCCTAGCTTTCATACTTCGTCAGTTATTGGGGGTTAAGCAAAGTCACCCCAATGTGAAGTGTAATATTGAAAAAACAAAAAAAAAAACAAAAAAAAACAAACAAAAAAACAACAACAACAAAAAACAAAAAAACAACAACAAAAAAACAAAACAACAACACATTTTACATACAATCACAGCAAACGCAGCCTAGAAGTTGTACAAATAAAGTATTTTCTTATATAGCATTATATCTGAGTAATACGAGATACGTAGGTGCATTAAAACCTGTCTCTGCTATATCATTCTGCTTTTCTGTGTATTATTCTGCATCAGTATTTAGTGCCTCTGTTTTGTATCATTTAGCAGTTTTTTTAAGCATTTCCAAAACTGTAGATTTAATGCCGCTACATACATTCAATACTGATAACAGTAAAGTTGGTATCTGTATCAAGACCACTTTTGCATAAAATACTAAATACTGTCCTGAAGCTGTATGGCAAATGCTAATAATTTGGTTTTGGCTAAATAAAATTCTTCAGGTTAATTATATGACAGACCCTCACATGACTTTGCTGAATACATGTAATTTATCAATGGTGACATATGTAACACCTTAATATCTTAGTTTTAAGGGATTGTTGTCTCTGCAAAGGTTTTTTTGCCTATACTTTTATCTATTGAATTAATACGCAGTCTTAAAATAATATTTTTTTTTCAGAATAAAAGGATAAGAATGACACTTTCGCTTTATTTATTCTGTTACATTTTCAGGTGTGTTACGTAGATAACTAATTTATCTCCAGTCTGGCTTACTAAGGTATAACAACTCAAGAATTTTACTAGTATATTAAGAAGGTCCAAATTATATCTTGCTACACTAATTTTTGTTTATGTTTTTGTTTATGACCTCCAAATTCTGTTTAAAAACATTGCACATTATGCAGTCTACCACAAAGTCTTTCTGTTACATGTTTAATTTAGGTAACATAAAACTTTATTTCTGATTCAAGAATATTGTTACAAGCGTATTCTCAAACCAAGAAGTGCATGTATTTAATACCAGAGTAGTATTTACATTTAGCCCTGATTAAACAAAATGTTTACTATCATAAGCTGCCACAGGACATATAGGGCCTATGAACGTAGCGATGACTGATCAACTTCTCTGTGCGCTCAATGAATAGCTAAGGATCCCAGCTTTTTTCGTGCAGACTGCAAAGACTGATCAGATTGAGCAGTCAACCAGGCTGATCTGAGTCTTTGCCAGGTGCACAAGTCAATTGTTAGTTTTGTCATGCTACGGCTAAATACATTAAGATAACACAAAATACATTATATAACACTTTGCCTTACAGTAATATGATTTTCCCAAAAAACAAACAGTGTTGCTTAATCTCTTAAATATACACTAAACAATAGTTTAAAGATAAGTGTGTAATATTAGGTAAATTTAGAAACATACCTAACACAATGAAATATATTTTAGAACAATTCAGTGACTTTAGAACCGTTAGAGATTAATTCCACTCTTGTGTTGAAAACAAAAATGGTATGCAGCTTGATTTTCATCTGTTCCGTGCATATATTTGTAGTGTTCTATTATAATATAAACTACCAGAACTTAGCTAAAACTCATGAACAAAAATCGGATCAATATTGTTGGATATAATTAGCTATAGTCAGCATTACATATGACTTTGAAATTAACTTTGTGAAAGGACCGCGTCAAAATATAAATAGCTGCTGCATGCGGACTTTAGTGCTGACATTTGACTGAAAACAGACATCAGGTTCGATGGACCAGTCTCGCCCATAATAGATTCGGATTGCATGTTTTATTTCAGGTAAGTGGACGCTCTGGTCAGTAGTTGAAATGTTTGAATCCATGCGTAACGTAGTTATTCCAGCAGGATTCTGTTACTACGAAGAACTGAATGATGAAAACCATGCATTTTTCGTGGTGAATACTACATACAATGTAACCAAAGACGGAAACAAAATATGTGTGCATAATAATTGGGGAAAACACTCACCTATTATTGGTATAGGTAGGATTGTATACATCGGCACGTCGTCATTGACAATCGCACTTACCATGTTTGATTATAAAACTGGTGTTCAATTATGTTCTTGTCTGTTGTCCTTTGTTTACGTGGATATAGCTTCTAGAAAATCCGTGAAACTCCCTACTTGGTTTAGAGAGTCGGTATCAAAGATACCGCATTTGCAAAATGCTCGTCCTGCACCTAGGTTTGGCGATTTTTCTGTGCCACCGAATATTTACAAATACAACGTGAAAGCTTTGCATAGTGACATTGATTACAACGGCCACGTGACTCAGTCAGTCTACGTAAAGTGGTGTAACGACGCCGGTACCGATGCAGCTGTTAACGGATTCTATTTTGATTTTCAAGAAAATATTAGTAATTATGACATTGAAAAGATGGAAGTGAGTTATATTGGAGAAGTACTGGTTAACGATGAAATCGTTGTTGGCACATGGCAAGAAGATGGTAATAAGAAAAAACTTGGTTTTGCGATGTCAACTAAAAGGGGACCAGTTTTTGCAGCACGGTTTACTTACTTTAGTGGCATGATTAAGTCAAACTTATAGTAGTTCAATAAGACCTGGTCATATCGACAATAACATTTGACATATGCGACCAGCGTACACTCAAATTTAGCATTGCGTCCGCGCAGTCGGATCAGGGTATACAATTGTCACATGTATGGACATTAAAAATTCCGTTAGCAAACAGCGTAGACCCTGATCAGACTGCGCGGATGCGCAGGCTGTCTACGCTGATCGCGAATACCGGAGGAGCTCTTTTGTTGTTTATACAGATTAGTAAATCAGTCATTTGATGATCCCGGTGCTATGGTGCGTACGCAGCTCTGCAAATTATGTTGTTGTCATATAAAGTCTCAGTTAAACCGAGATAACGGGTTTCATTCTTTCATATGTTCTCTGTTTTAAGGGCAACTTTTATAGATTTAATTTTAGTGCTACTGTCAGAATTGTCATGAAAATGTGCACTAAAACCTATGGAAAAGGTATAGTTACTCGCTGGAAGTACCTGTGTCATTTCTGTTGTAAGACACAAAAAATAATTACTGTATCTAGAGTACCTTGTGACATTTAACAGACATATTGAAGAAATCTAACCGTCACATGCGGCCAAGTAGACAAAATTTAACATTAAATGCTAACGGAAAACTTTACTTCGTTCACAATAACTTTTTATTAGCTCGCCTGTACGAAAGTACAGGAAGAGCTATTGCACTACTCCCGGCGTCGGCGTTGGCGTTAACAAAAAATGTTAAAGTTTTACTTCAAAGTTTTTAAGACCTCATATTTTCTAAATCCTTTGATGGATTTAGTTTATATTTGGTATAATTATAGATGTTGGTCCAAAATTTTATTGAGCCCTATCCACACCCATGCTCATGACCTATAGGTCAAGGTCACGGACTTATAAGTGTTATTTTAAAGTTTTGCGTCAAAGTTTATAAGATCTCTTAATTTCTAAATCCTTGCACGGATTTAGTGTATATTTGGTATGATAACAGATATTGGTTCAAAAATTTGTTTGGCACTACCCCAACCCCTACTTATGACCTAAAGGTCAAGGTCACGGACTTGGGAATTTATGTTAAAGTTTTGCGTAAAAGTTTTTAAGATCTCTTAATTTCTAAATCCTGGTATGGATTTACTTTATATTTGGCATGATTATTGATATTGATCCAAAATTTTATTCGGCATTATCCCCACCCCTGCTTATGACCTGGAGGTCAAGGTCACGGATTTATAAATTTATGTTAGTTTTGCGTCTAAGTTTTTAAGATCTCTTAATTTCTAAATCCTTGCATGGATTTACTTTATATTTGTCATGATTATAGATATTGCTCCATTCCCACCCCTGCTTATGACCTAGAGGTCCAGGTCACAGACTTAGAAATTTATGTTAAAGTTTTGTGTCTAAGTTTTTAAGATCTCTTAATTTCTAAATCCTTGTATGGATTTACTTTATATTTGGCATGATTATAGATATTGCTCCAAAATTTTATTCAATACTATCCCTGCCCTATAACCTACAGATCAAGGTCACAGACTTAGAATTACGTTTTATGTTAAAGTTTTACCTCAGAGTTCTTTTATTTACTCAGCTACTTTTCAAAACATACCATTTATATTTGGTATATAGATAGCAGCTTTGGAAGATGTTCTTCCAAAATTATATCCAGTACCATGTCTTCCTTCCTCCGTCCAATCCCCACCACCCCTCCCCCCTCCACCACACACACACACACACACACACTAACTATGATCATGATGTTAAGGCAATAGTCGTACTTTTTTATTTGATTGATAACCGCGAGTTCAGGTTCAGGCGAGCTATCCTGCCTAGCGACAGGTCTTGTCTATAAAAGCTATCTTTCCTGTGCGAACGATTCCATAATACTTATTAGCTCTACTATGTGGTGATATGATTCGTAAATTTCCCTCCTTAAAGGAATATGGTCGTTTTGTTTTTGGAAGAAATGGAACCGTTATCAAAATGTAAAGAATATATAGTAATTCGATAAAAAATCAGACGATCTTTGTCGCTTTCACACTGATTTGCTTTTTATACAAATGCGATACATTGCCTGTGCGAATGGATTCATAAATAAAACTGTATGCCCTTTTAAAAGCATATTTTCTTTTCTTTTGATTGAATAATACTGTTTGCCACTGTCCCTTTTATGCATGCTAGGCATAAATGGGTTAATAAGGCCAAAATTTGATGATGAGATTTCTACCCATGCTCTTGAAATTATAAGCAACATAGCTTACTATGAAAAAAGGGCACTACCTTTGATGCAAACACACTCAGCCAACTATTTGTTTTTTTTTTTTCTGATATGTATAAGATTTAACAACAGTTTGTTTACAAACAAAGTTGGCCTCACGCGCCAGGGTCAACTGAAGTCACATGTGATATGTTTACCATGATGCCAAATTCAAGATGGCGAACGACATAAAACGAAGTTTGCTAAGAGACGACATACGAGATTAGGGTGCGTAAGTATGTTGTCACCTTTCTACAGAAATGCAAACACTTCGTGTGTTTGCTATCAAAACCTTCCTTGAAAGGTTTATTGGTGCACGAGCAATAAGCTTGCCTTGAAAATGCAGCTTGAAAATATTTATTAGTTTTATCAGTAACAAACAAATTGAATGCATTAGTCTTTTACCTAGAATGGCTAGCGCTTTGAACTTTTTAACGGCAAGGTCAAATTTCCGTCGCTATACTTTTACAGTTGAAACTAAGAATATATGATCAAAATAGCAAAATCTTTCTGTTATAGGCCTAAGTGACTAAATTTATCAACTTTGATAAAGACATTAAAATTAAATCAAGACAATATAACATGCTAAGATTATAAAACACTGGTCTCTGTGTGACCATTGTTTCATAACCATAGCATGTTAATATTGGCTTTGTTATATTTTTGTCACGGCCTGTATCAAAGAGAATTATAAATATGAATATATTTAGTCAGTAAGGACTGGGCCAGGCTATTTTTTTTACCTGGTAAAGTCTTTTTTAAAGTTTTTTTTTTTCAGTTCTTTTCTTCCTTTATTATGCGTAATTATAAAAGTATAAGGAAGCCCTTTTCTGCCATTTTGGGCAATTGTAATCACTTGGCGTTCAGCGGCGGTCATTCACACCTTTGAACGATTTCTCCTTTGAAATCTCAAGGCCAATTTTTCTTCATGTCGATTTTTCATAAATGGTCATGGTCCATTAATTAAGACGGCGGCCATGCCTTTATATGGTAAAACAATTGTTTTCTTCTCTAGAACCAAGGGAGCTTTAAGGATAATCTTGGTATACATCGGGGACTCAAGATGTACCAAGTTTATACAAATGATGATCTTAGGCTGACCTTTGACCTTTTTTACGGCAAGGTCATTTTGTCCCAATGCGTTTGTATGGTGAATACGCAGAAACAGTATCTAACTGTATTAAAGACTTACCGTTGAAACTTAGAATATATGATCAAAGTAGCAAAGGTTTTTTTTTTATTTATTTCTTTTTCTTTTTTGTTACAGTCAAAAGTTTGTTCCCCGGGAGTTGTAAATGATTTTAATCGGATTAAAATCCTGACTGCTTAAGTCCTAACATAAGGCTGTCCATAGCATAAATCCCATAAAACGTTTTCTATTTTTTATTACCGAAACTCCGAATTCATTGATAAATATAAGCATGGAAACACTTCTGCAGCAAGGAATGTTCGAACAAGAATTTTACGGTGACTTAGTTTAAAAATTCAGGGACTCTAATATTTTTAGAAGAAGAAAAAAAAAAAAAAAAAAAAAAAAAAAACACGAAGAAAACCGTTTCGGTAATAAAAAAAAGAAACACGTTTTACCGGATTTATGCTATGGATAGCCCTATGTTAGGACTTAAGCAGTCAGGACTTTAATCCGATTAAAATCACTTACATGAGAAGATACCTTCACAAAACGAATAAGTTGAGATATGTATACGCCATATAAGAGAGATCGAGGAATATTGCCATCTAAAAGGAAAAATAGCAATGTTAAAACCAAAATTATCATGTTTGTCGTAAAGTTGGAAGAAATTTTATTCATTGGAAATCGGCAAATTCCAATTGAAAAAAAAGGTGCTTTGGTATCAGAAAAATTAGATTTTTTTTTTTTTTTTGTATAAAGTAGGTCAGATGTCAAAATATAGATCGTAGTGACTTCTGATCAACCATTTGTTCAAAATAAATACTATGAATATTAACTAAGTCATCTAG
Organism: Anodontia alba; assembly: GCA_964016985.1. NCBI lineage: Eukaryota > Metazoa > Mollusca > Bivalvia > Lucinida > Lucinidae > Anodontia > Anodontia alba. Next base: position 74,557,829 of record OZ024831.1, read on the forward strand.
GTATGTGAAAAGTATAACTGAAAGATTCAATACTGTTTGCTCTGGTCCCGATGTTATAAAACTTTTTTTCATGCTCAACTCAGCTGAGCATGAAACTTTTCCTGCAAATAAATCTCAAATTACTAACAATTTCAAATTCTTTCTTGCTAAATATAGCTGAGCACGAAAATTTCTCTGCTAATAAATATGAAAATGCCAACTATTTCATATTAATTAGCAGAGAAATTTTCATGCTCAGCTGAGGAGCATGAAAAAAGTTTTATAACCTCGGGCCCAGGCTTATCTGTCCGAATACTTAATGCTACTACAGTAATCCGAAGACACCTTTATGCATTGCGCAATACAGATGATACCGTATTTCCCTAAGTATTGGGACAGACAGGCCTGAGCAAAGTGTATAGACATCAGTCAAGTGTATTCTTATTACTACTTGCCCTGTAGTTTTAAGCATATCACCTGGGCCCAGTTGTTCAAAGCATCGTTAGCTTAACGAGCTCGTTAATGACAAACTCGTTGACTATTGAAGCTAAGTTATAGCTAAAAATGCCATTTTAAGTTGTTCATTTTTTTTTTCAGCAAAAAAAAAAAAAAAAAAAAAAAAAAGGATAATAAAAAAAATGTATTTGCCATATTTCAATGTAGAAATTTTAACATCACGTTAGCTAACAACTTCGTTAAGTTTTCAACAACTGGGCCAAGGTATTAAAATATGTTGTACAAATAGGGTAAATACTTAAGGAATAACCGTGTCCAAATATTTAGGATAAATTCAGTACACTGTGGATGTGCGACAGGTGATAACCGTCTACAGATCCGACGAAAGTTACAATTGAACCAGGGCAGAGCATTTCCTACAATATTGCGTGTACTTCCAGCGAAGACGTAGATCCGCGCTGTTCGCCGAAGACGCTATGGCTCCTTGATTACCCACACTGCATTGCGAAGACTGATCAGACTGCGTGGACGCGCAGGCTGATCCGAATCTTCGCTAGGCGCATATGCAATATATTGTAAGAAATGATGTGTCCCGGCTCATATTTCTTGTGACGTAATCTTCGGAATCTTCAACTGAAGATATGGTGGAAGCTAGGAGGTCATTCCAGTCTCTTACTATAGCTGGGAGAAATCTTGACTTGCAGATTTCCGTTCTGGCAAAAGGTACTTGAAAAGTTATGGGCACTTGAAAAGCAATATGTGCCATTTTAAAGCGGTTTCGGAGAGTCTTTGAAACTAATTTAAGCATTTGTAGTTATCGCGTGCTTTTTATCCAAACAAGACGCAGCTGTCAGCACATATAATTGAGTACCTGCAAGCATAAGAAATCGTCATTTAATTTGCATTGTCTTGAAGACTTGAATTGCTTTATCTTTAGCAAAGCTTTTTGAACGAGTGTTTAACGTTACAGTAATTCCAATATAGCTCATCTCGAGTGCACTTTGAGAAAGAATGGTTAATCCAGATAAACTCTGTTCAATAGCAAATGTATTTGAGTCGCATACGCTCGCTGACTCTTCTGAATGGACGAGGTCCATACATCTAATGCTGTAAACAAGTTGCGTGCGAAGACCGGCCAGGAGAATAAATTCGCCAATTCCTGCCGAAATCAGAATTGTGCAAGTGGGAATGTCTTTCTTCACCTCTAACAGTATATTCTGAAAATCCAAATGACATTCTGATGTTAACCCTTAAAGCCCTAAGCAAAACATGTAGCAGACGGTATTCTAGGCAGACGATTCACATAAAATACTGTGAAAATACAACAACAACAATAATAATAATAATAATAGTAATAATAATAATAAAATAAATAAAACAAAATAAAACGGAATAAAAATGGTGTGTTCTGAAGTTGTGATTAACCTTTAAGGGACGTAAGTTTGGTAAAAGTTTCAGCAGACGACATTTTTAAATATGTTTTCTTATTTTTTTTCCTGAAAATAGGCTTTGGCGGTTAATGCGAAATGTCTCAGACAAATCGTCTGAAATCAGTGTCAAAGCAAATTTTCAAGGGAAAATAGAAAAAATATAATCAAACTGTCGGCTGCTGAATTTGCCAAGAGCGTGATAAAGATTAATATGACCAGCAACAAAGAAAAGAGGCCTTTTTGTCGTACTCGAACTGCGAAAGCCTAGCTCAAGCTTCATACATGTATCTGCACACATCTCGCAGAAAACTCGTTACGGTGTCAAATCGATAACTCCTGTACTATCTGTGAATTAAGCCCTTGGCCAAAAATGTACTTGTTTCCCTTGGTACTGTTATTGGCTGCCTGTACGATTTGGTGATAATGATTGTTTATGTAACGATTTACACTGATTCCAATCAAAACATATTTTGACCATCTTTGTTTGTTTGAATAGCTGTACAGTAATTAAAAGTTAAACATCGTTTGAACTTACTGAAGTCAACTTTATATCCGCCGATAAATTCATTCACACACTCACGAAATCAGTCAAACACTCCCTCCCTCACCTGCTCGTTCATTCGTTCGCTCTCTCTTTCACTCTCTCTCTCTCGCTCGTTCGTTCGTTCGTTCATTCATTCATTCATTCATTCATTCATTCATTCATTCATTCATTCATTTCCTCCTTCCCTCGCTCGATCGCTCGTTCGCTCGCCTGTCCGTCCGTTCGTTTCATTCATTCATTCATTCATTCACTCACTCTCACTGTGTTGAAAATCATGCGATGGGGAAATAAATAAAAAAATAAATAAATAAATAGATAAATATATATATATATATATATATATATATATATATATATATATATATATATATATATATATATATATATATATATATATATATATATATATATATATATATAAGATTAATATGACCAGCAATATATATATATATATATATATATATATATATATATATATATATATATATATATATATATATATATATATATATATATATATATATATATATATATATATATACTTTCGCATAATATTGACACAAGTTTCTGGTTTCAAGTTTATGATCGCATGCTTAGAATGTCTTAACGAATTATATACAGAACTTAGAAAATTTTCGGCCATACTAATAGTTCGACTTTCGGATTAAAAGTACATGTAAGCAAAATTATGCGTAAATGGAAGAAACTTCCCGTTTAGCTATATATGAATAAATTACATCATTATTATCAATGGAATACTAACTTTCTGCTCATACGTTATAATAGATTCGCAAATGCTAGTTTATGTATGTTTTTAGGTCCAAAAACGAAGATTCGCGTAATCTGAATAAAATTATATAAGAAAATTAGGATTAAAAGGAAGAATACTTTGGCTTCAGATGGAAGAAACTTCTCATTGACGTATTTCTATGATTTTTATACCAGATTAAAAAGCTTGAAATGCTCTTTCATCCTAGACGTTATAATTTAACATCGGAAAATATATTAAGAAAGAAGTTTATTTGTGTATTTCTATGCATTTTCCTATTAAACGAATACAGGTAACTGCTTATCTCCGGAGCGCTCGGAGATTATCGGAAAACCCCGTGACTATAACGACTATCCTGCCCTATGATGTGGTCAGGAACATCTGGGCCCAGTTGTTCAAAACTAACGATGTCGTTAGTTAACGTATCGTTAAAACTGATCATTAAATGTGGCATATACGCTAATATTTTTGCTGAAAAAATGTGAGTAGCTTTTGCAAATGCTACTCACATTTTTCAGCAAAAATACCTGTGAATAATTGTATTTACTAAAACAGTTAACATTTTGACCACTAACGAGCTCGTTAAGCTAACATTGCTTTGACAAACTGGGCCTTGTTCGTCGATATACTTTACCGTATCCCGTGATTCTGTATGGGGACAATGAAGGCCCTGATGAGAATGCGCGAATATACAGGCTGATATGGGCCATCGTTGTTTGCATATATGGCGAAATGGCAGTTGTCGTGTTGCGCATGATATTAATTTGAGGGGACTGCCCTCTGTAAATGTTCGCCCTTTCTGTCAAGGGAGATAACTTCTGTGACTTCCTGTTTGCTTTTCTGTACAATATCTTTTTTTATACAAATTTAACAATGACGATGAATGATACTTACATATTTATACAAGTAACTTTTACAAAACAAATCCAGAAATAAATCTAAAGTTTCTGTCAATCAAACTTTTTTCCGCATTGTCTGAATAAGTAGGTTAGTGAACTAATGTGCAATGGTTAATGTTTTTATTTCAGGTCACATCTTAAGATCTGTATAATCTTATACATGTTAAGGGTCATTTTATAATCAGAGTGCTTTATAAGGTGTTAAAATGTCCTATTTTTGCTAACATCATCTTTTAGGATATTTAATTACTTTTATTTGCTTAGGTTTTATTCAAAGAAACGTTTAACTGCGATTCCTAGACTGTTTGAATGTTTTATGTCATAGATTATGAAATTACCCGCTTGGCGTTGGGACGACGCCGGAGCAACATACGACCAAGATGCACCAGCGTTGCTCTGGCGTTGACCGGGCGAATTTGTCGGCCGATTTTACAATGTAAATGTGTATAATATTTTTATTGTAAGAAGTTTTTAATGAGGACCGTATGTTAGATTAGTACACTGTTTGCTAAATATGTCATCCTCATAAAATAAAGACATTAATATTAATGTTATTATTATTATTATTATTATTATTATTATTATTATTATTACTGTCAATGTGATATTTAAGCATGTGACCGTGATATATTGCTACACAAGTATAAGTTCGAGAAATACCATGTTACGTTAAAGTTAGCCTAATGAAGCAAGAGTTCATTGATAGAAAGTTCATTTGAAATTTATTTCTGGCTAAAATAAAAAAAAAAAAAAATCTTCCGCCGGTCGAAATGTTCCGTGGGTCTTGAGTTCGCCCCGCCGATTATTTAACAAAACGAGCTCAAGGTTTCTGATTCCTGTATTCAAAAATAAAAAGAAAATAAATAAAAATAAAGAACAATAAAAAGTAAAATAAATAAATAAATAAATAAATAAATAATTCTTCCTGGATACAATCTAATCAACAGATCAACAGAAAAAAGATCCACACTTATAGGCATATAAACGCCCAATGTTTTTTGTTTGTTTTGTTTTGTTTTATTTTTTGTGTGGAGATGTAAGAAAACTATTTATCTAGAGCTATTTAAAGTCATGCATTTTAACTGTAATGTGGAATATGAGGCACGGTTTGCTTATTACACATTAAGGCAGATTTATGAAGTAAAACGTTGATTGCTAGAAGTAATAAACAAATCATCACGAAAACATGCCTATATAATTTTGACCCCCTTAAACCCCACTTTTATATAGTAAAACTGGGGTTTACAGGGGTATACATTATTTTTCTTATTTTTGCTCGAAACATAGATTGCGGATACCCGTTAGAACCGCCTCGCCGAGGCGGTTCTAACGAGTACCCACAATCTATGTTTTGAGCAGAAATATGAAAAATATCAGTTTTTTTTTTTATCTGAAAATTTCAGCTTTTGGAGGTGAAATTGTCTATAAATTTGAATAGGCGTGTTTTCGTAATGTGAGAATCTGGTTCCGAGGTTATAAAACTTTTTACGTGCTCAACTCAGCTGAGCATGAAATTTGTCCTGCTTATAAATCTCAAATTACTAACAATTGCTAATTCTTTCTTGCTAAACATAAATTGAGCATGGAACTTCTCCTGCTAATAAATATTAAAATGCCAACACTAGTTGGTATTTTCATATTTATTAGCAGAGAAATTTCATGCTCAGCTGAGTTGAGCACGAAGAAAGTTTTATAACCTCGGGGCCTGGTTTAAAACTACAAAATTCTGAAAATCCCCTTAATAATGTAGATCCCTGCAAATCCCCATTTTCACTATATGATCCGCAAACATCAGAAAACGTATCTTAGGGCATATTAGCCCAGTGAAGATTCTGATCAGACTGCGCTTTTGCGCAGTTTTATCAGAATCTTCACTGGGCGCATTTTGGATAGCCAAGGATGCAAAGTTCCTTCATGCGGACAGGATAGACTTTGATCCGACTGCCCGTATGCGCAGGCTGATTTAAGTCTCCGGTGGGCGCTTGTGTCAGAAGGTATGTTTTTTCCTGTTGCGACTCATACATCATTGGGGAACATGGGGGTACATAATTTAAAATACGCAGATTTATTAACGTAATATTCTGACCCATGGAAGGGCAAACGAGACATTAGTAATCTGTAGAATGATCTGTATGTGTGTATTTGCACATTCTCGAAGACGCATATAATACATGTATCTGAATACCTGCAACATTACCAGTTCAGCCGCTACGTGAGAAATCTTACCTTCTGACATATGCGACCAACGAAGACTCAAATCGGAGTGCACGTCTGATCAGAATGTTCATTATCCGCACGTAGAGAATATATCCATGGCTGTCTAAAATGCGCCCAGTGAAGATTCTGATCAGACTGTTCGAATGCACAAACTGAATGAGTCTTCGCTGGGTGCACAGACCAAAAGTTTGTTTTCTGACGATGCGGAATAAATTGCAGCTCATTGTTGTTGTTTTTTTTGTTTGTTTGTTATTTGTGATATAATTAATCCTGACATGGTCTGTCTTTATTATTCAGTACCATCTTGTGTCTGCAGGAAAGATGCATAAAAGATTATCGATTTTGTTTTAGCTCACCTGAGCTCTGCTCAGGATGAGCTATTGTGATCACTTTTCGTCCGTGCGTCCGTCCGTCCGTGCGTCCGTCCGTCCGTGCGTCCGTCCGTTAACATTTTCAAACGACTTCTCCTCTGAAACCGCTGAGCCAATTTTGCTCAAATTTCATATGGAGCCTCCTTAGGGTGGGGGAACGAAAAATTGCTAAAATGGTCGCGGTCCGTTGACCAAGATGGCCGCCACGCCCATATATGGTAAAAACCTTTAAAAATCTTCTTCTCCAGAACCGAGAATGCCTTGGGGCTGAACCTTTGCAGGAATCATCGGGGACGGGAGGTCTACCAAAATTGCTAAAAAATTTTCGTACGTTGACGTTTAACGTTTTTACGGCAAGGTCAAGTTTGCTTCCCTGTGCATTTGTATGGGAAAAACCTTTAAAAATCTCCTTCTCCAAAACCGAGCATGCCTTATGGCTGAATCTTTGCATATATCTTTGGGAACAGGAGGGCTACCAAAATTGCTAAAATAATGGTCATACATTGACATTTGACCTTTTTACGTTAAGGTCAGTTTTGCTTCCTTATGCATTTGTATGGGAAAAATGTTCAGAATTTCAAACAACTTCTCCTCTGGGCCAATTTTGCTCAAATTTCATATGGAGCCTCCTTAGGTAGGGGGAACAAAAGGTTGCTAAAATGGTCACGGTTCGTTTACCAAGATGGGCGCCATGCCCATATATGGTAAAAACCTTTATAAATCTTCTTCTCTATAGAACCGAGGATGCTTTGGGGCTGAATGTTTGCATAAATCATCGGGGACAGGGGGTCTACCAAAGTTGCTAAAATAATGGTCATACATTGACATTTGACCTTTTTACGGCAAGGTCAAGTTGCTTCCTTATGCATTTGCATGGGAAAAAACATTTAAAAATCTTATTCTCCAAAACCGAGGATGGCTTGTAGCTAAATCTTTGCATATATCATCTGGAACGGGCGATCTACCAAAGTTGCTAAAATAATTGTCATACATTGACATTTAACCTTTTTACGGCGAGGTCGAGTTTGCTTCTGTATGCATTTGTATGGGCCCCATACATTTGTATGGAAAAAAATGTTGATAATTTCAAATGGCTTTTCCTCTGAAGCCTCTGGGCCAGTGTTGCTCAAATTTCATGCGGAGCCTCCGTGGGCAGGAGATTGAAAGATTGCTAAAATGGGTATGGTCCATTGATCAAAATGGCTGCCATGCCCATATATGGTAAAAACCTTTAAAAATCTTCTTCTCCATAACCAAATAAGCCCTGGGTCCTGATCTTTGCACAAATTACGGGGGACAGGAGATCTACCAAAATTGCTCAAATGATGGTTCTATGTTGACATTTGACCTTTTTGCCTCCAAGGTCAAATTTGCTTCCCTATTTGTGTGGGCCATATACATTTATATTGAAAGTATCGAAGTGACTTGTAGATCAACAGTAGTTAAAATTGTTCTGATTGGAAATCTAAGATGGCCATCATCTGGTTTATATTTATAATATGTCCCTGCCACTGTGCTGTTTACATGTATAAAATCACGATTCTTCAGAAACCACTTAGCCAATTTCCACCAAATTTCACATTGATCCTTCTGTTGAAATGTGATTGATAGTTTATTCAAATGATCATGCTCTATTGACTGTCAGGCCCATATATTCTTCTTCAAAACTAAGAACTGCTCAAATGATGATATTTTCATTAGTTGCGATGATAGGATTGGAAAAATGTTGCATAACATCTGCATGTCTGCAGTGGCTATGTCACTCAGGTGAGCGAATTGTTTTCTTACAAATGAGCCGGAGTACAGCATTTCCTACAAGACTGCATGTGCGACCAGCGAAGACTCAGATCAGCCTGCACATCGCCGCAGTCTGACCAGAGTCTTCGCTGTCCGCCTGGAGACGCTTTAGATCCTTAGCTACCCACAGAGCACCCTGCAAAGACTCTGATCAGACTGTGCGAATGCATAGGCTGATCTGTCTTTTCTGGGCGCACATGCTATTTTGTAGGAAATGCTGTGTCCCGGCTCAAATGCCTTACATAATACTTCAACACTGAAGATGACGTGCGAATCGAATGAATAATTGTTGCTGGTTCACCACCATTAGTACTGTAATCAAAGCTTCTTACAGGAGCTGTGAGTTATGGTATTCCTTTAGTATCGCTTGACTATGCATTATGCATTCATCAAAGTTGTGATAGTAAAGAAAAACTAGTACTGGAAATATGTATGAAATACCAGAAACATAGAACATGTCCTACCAATGACATACTCAAACAGTGACAGACAATCATAGAACATGGCCTACCAAAGACATAATCAAACTGTGATGAAAATCATAGAACATGGCCTACCAGTGATATAATCAAACTGACAGACAATCATAGAACATGGCCTACCAATGACATAATCAAACTGTGATAGACAGTCATAGAACATGGTCTACCAATGACATTATTAAACTGTGGCAATCATAGAACATGGCCTATCAATGACATAATCAAACTGTGATAGACAATTATAGAACATGGCCTACCAATAACATAATCAAACTGTGACAGACAATCATAGAACATGGTCTACCAATGACATAATCAAACTGTGATAGACAGTCATAGCACATGGTCTACCAATGACACTATTAAACTGTGGCAATCATAGAACATGGCCTAACAATGACATAATCAAACTGTTATAGACAATCATAGAACATGGCCTACCAATGACATAATCAAACTGTGATAGACAATCATAGAACATGGCCTACCAATGAAATAATCAAACTGTGATAGACAATCATAGAACATGGCCTACCAATGACATAATTAAACTGTGACAATCATACAACATGGCCTACCAATGACAAATTCAAATTGTGACAGACAATCATAGAACATGGCCTACCAATGACATAATCAAACTGTGATAGACAATCATAGAACATGACCTACCAGAGACATAATCAAACTGTGACAGACAATTATAGAACATCGCCTACCAATGACATAATTAAAATGTGACAGACAATCATAGAACATTTCCTACCAATGATACAATCAAAATGTGACAGACAATCATAGAACATGGCCTACCAATGACATAATTAAACTGTGACAGATAATCATAGAATATGGCTTACCAATGACATAATCAAACTTTGACAATTATAGAACATGGCTTACCAATTACATAATCAAGCTGTGACAGATTATCATAGAACATGGCTTACCAATGACATAGTCAAACTGTAACAGACAATCATAGAACATGGCCTACCAATGACATAATCAAACTGTGACAGATTATCATAGAACAGGGCTTATCAATGACATAATCAAACTGTGACAGACAATCATAGAACATGGCGTACAAATGACATAATCAAACTGTGACAGATTATCATAGAACATGGCCTACCAATGATATAATCAAACTATGACAATCATAGAACATGGCCTACCAATGATATAATCAAACTGTGACAGATTATCATAGAACATAGCCTACCAATGACATAATCAAACTGTGACAGATTATCACAGAACATAGCCTACCAATGATATAATCAAACTGTGATAGACAATCCCATTTTCATTATGTCATTGATAATTGTCTGTCACAATTTGATTATGTCATTGGTATGGCCTACCAATGACATAATCAAATTGTGACAGACAGTTATCAATGAACTAATGAAACTGTTACAGACAATCTTAGAACATGAGAACATGGCCAACCAATGACATAATTAAACTGTGTCAATCATAGAACATGGCCTACCAATGACATAATCAAACTGTGACAGACAATCATAGAACATGGTCTACCAATGACATAATCAACTGTGATAGACAATCATAGAACATGGCCTACCAATGACAGAATCAAACTGTGACAGACAATCATAGAACATGACCTACCAATGACATAATCAAATTGTGACAGACAATTATCAATGACATAATGAAAATGTGACAGACAATCATAGAACATGAGAACATGGCCTACCAATGACATAATTAAACTGTATCAATCATAGAACATGGCCTACCAATGACATAATCAAAATGTGACAGACAATCATAGAACATGGCCTACCAATGACATAATTAAACTGTGACAATCATAGAACATGGCCTACCTATTGCATAATCAAACAACATATGTTACCAACCAATGAAATCAAAGCAGCCTTTGCCCTCTTCCACAACTAGGCAATCACAATGCCAGACAGCATTCACCAAACACAACACTAATACAAAAAATAAAGATATCCCCACAGCGAACAGCCACAAGTGCCCACTAACGAAAAACACTAGAACCACTGCTTTTAGAACGACCAGTAGCAAAAAAAAAAAAAAAAAAAAAAAAAAAAAAAAACTATTTGGGTTTTAATTGATTATACTGGCACCAAATCTTAAACCTAGGCTCAAATGTTGCATAAAATATAAGCGAATTGTTTGGCTCGCATAGTGACACCTTTACTCACAAAATTATATAAACTGTCAATGTGATAAGCCGGCCTAGGTGGCTCAGTTGGATGCGCGTCCGACTGGTGATCAGGAGGTTGCGGGTTCGACCCTCGCTGGGTCGGCAACATTCTTTCGTGGAGATTGATCATGAAATATTTTCTATGGTCATTCTCTCCCTTCCGCTAATTCATGAAAGGACAGTTGTCAATATCTGTCGAAAGAATGTGCACAATACTGGTTAACCGCTTAGAGGACTGAGCCTACCCAGTAAAAGTGTGGTTAGGTAAACTGACTGCTCTCGACATCAGCCCATTGGGCTGACTGGGCCGTAAAACCTCAACGCAAATTACTGTGATAAAACTAGGATGAGAGCGAGCCCGCGTAGAGTGGGATAGCAAATTCTTTCCTTTTAGAGTAGACCCCTTTTCAGAAGAGGATTTATATATGTGTACGTAAACAGGAAGTCACAAAAGTTGCCTCTCTTGTCGAAAATAGCGGAAACTCTAGAGACATGTCTTATCCCTGTACGAAGTACTTTCCGTGCTCGTTTTTTAGAGCAAGTGATTTTCAAACAGTGGGTATGAACATTTAAGGCTCTGGCTAGCTCTGTGTGGATAGACGGACTGATCTGAGCCTTTACTATTTGCATTGACATATGCAAGTTTTTCTTTGCGAAAACACATTTCAAAGCATTTTAATAGAAGTGGAATTGATACACCTTCAAAGGAGACAACTCTGTCAAAACTGTTTCTGAACCCTTCTGAAAAGGGATCTACTCTAATTGGAAAGAATTTGCTAGTATAAAAGTAAGTATATCCGAAAGATAAAATTTCCATTTTGTTTCTGTCCATTAACCCTTAATGCACCAGTCACAACTGCAACAGACGAAATTTTTTCGCATGAAATGTCAAGACATTTTCTATGAAAAAAAGGAGAAAAAAAATAGAATGTCTTCTGCGACAAGTTTTGCTTGGCGCTTTAACCTTTACCCCTCTCTGGGCTAATTCAACAAATTGATATTTTTCCCTGAAAACAGGATTTGACATTTCATTTTGAATAAAATGTCAAATTATGTTTTGGAAAACTATTTCAATATGTCGTCTGCTGGAATTTTTACCCAGAGTACTTAGCGTTAGGAGTTCAATGTTATCATCATAAAAGCTAGGCGCTAAGAAATAATATTTGACACTTCATGGAAGTTGTCTCTGAAGGAGACAATGTGCATGAAATGTCATATCCTATTTTCCGGGAAGAATAAGAAAAATATTTCAAAATGTCTGCTGAAAGTTTTACCCAGCATGCAAAATGTTAATTTCTTCGCATCAAACTTGTATAAGTCTTATGTCACATTTCTGACAAGGGATAACTAACTACCTACACTTAACATTTGTTTTTAACTTTTATCAAAGATTCTGCCCAGTTTAAATGCTTAAATGTTACTTTTTACCAACAGTATATTAGGATATATTTATATAACACTGAAATGGCAGCAATATAAATTAGACTTATATGTGTGTTGAACAGGATTTTGGAGCCGTCACCACTGACGGCAATAGCAAATCTTCAACTGAAATGTCCCACCTGAATTTGTCGTTAGGATTTAGATCCAAATAAAAAAAAAGACGAGCTTGACCGCAAAATGAGGAAGGGTGGATCTGGTATTTTAAGGGACTGGATACCTCTGGTAGATTTATCGCTTTTCTAAACAATTTTGACTTCTGAAAGAAAAGAATTTGGTCCCCTACCTTAAAGGGAAGAATTTGCTTCCAATTATTGAGTACGAATCTGCGGGTGCGCATTGGTCGCGTTTTTCCGGAAGTAGACAAAAATAGTTCGACAGCGTTACCTCCGCGAAAGTGTATTCCTACGCCTTAACGTCACTTTCAGCACAAAGTTCCGTTATATATAAGGCAGACCAGTTTGGCAAAGGAATCCGAAGAACATGGAGAGGTTCATGAACGCAAGTAACTGACTTTTTTTTTTTATTTAAGGAACAGGGGATACATCTGATAGATTTTTAGAAGGGAGACAACTTTAGTGACGTCTTGTTTGATTTCCTATGCTCCAGTCCCCTTTCTGGAGAAGGAGCTACTCTAATAGTAGTCTTTTAATGTAGACACTCTTTCAGAAAGGAAGCAGAGCAGATAAATTTGACATGGTAACTTCCTCCTGAAAGGGTGTCAGTTCCCTTTAAGATCGATACTGACGTCAAAACACATCGGTGGAACACAATGCTCTGAAAACTTTGAAACACACGACCACCGATTCCCCTCCACAAACCACCATCACGAACAATAAAAACAACAAAACTAAATATAAAGTACATTAGAGCCTATAGTTTTCTTAATATTCCGTTTGTTGTACTCATGGCAAATCACTGTACGTCGGTACAAGCACGATATTAACGTTTATAGAACAAAAATACACATTATGAGATTTAAAAGTCAAACTAGATAATGATAGTGATCAGATCCTGAATCTTTGCTGATCATAAAGCAGCAGACATGTTCTGGAACGCAAATAACGCGACCAATGTAGCTGCAGATTTATACTGCATACACAACTACTCATCAAATACAGACAGCAGGAAAGGGTAACAAGATATTGTTTTCAAGAGCCAAAGTCATACCAAAGATGTGTATTCCAGACGGAACTAGATGAGCGGCGTCATGGGAAAAGGGCAGTTATAGCATATGCTACAGAAAGGGTTAAGGCAAGCCTGATCCTGTTCGACGCGTCAGCGGTAGGCAAAGGGGAAATTCCAACCGAGGGCATGTGGTCTTGCTAAAGGACCGGGCATGCGCACTGAAATATTGATTCGACGGTAAGTTCAGAGCTATTTTCTCGCGACGCGGCTCATATGAAACTTCCATGGATATAGCCTGCAAATTAGTAGTAGACATATGATGGAGAGTGAATGTAAAAAAGGATTAATATGGGTTCAGATAACGGAGTGAGAATACGCTTCCGATATGAGAATACAAGGCTTCAAATTTACAAGCGCATTTGTTTAAGGCCTACAGCTGGACACAAAACAACGCAACAATTCGACGAATGCTGAAACGTATAAGGATTTCCGTAAGTAAAATAGAGTTCTTAAAAGCTGAATTTAATTCTTGAAAATGCAACGGAAATAACACATGGCCATCAACTTAAAAAAATCACCATTAAGAGAAACCTTTTCCATTTTTCTTTTCTCTCACATTAACTTATAAACTATACGCTGCGCTACTCGTTCTTCAAAAAGCAACATTTCATATGTTTTTTGATATAAAATGAATTTCCGGAAAAACTGATAGAAAATACTTTACCTTTTCCGAAGAGCTTGTAAATACTGATGTTTCATAATGCTGTTCAAAAACCTCATCAATTGTAAACTTGTTCAATTCCTGCCTCAAGATTACTACATGTATCTAACTGAAATGTACATAACTTAAGCCAAATTCTTTTATTACAGAAAAGGAATGCATCCTGTTTTTTTTTTTTTTTTTTTTAGATTTTATCGATGTGTAAACGCCTGCGAATCACTCACAAAATGAATAATGCTCAATAGCTCAATAGCACCCGTTACAATGCTCTAAGGGTTTTATGTTAAGTTTGTGAGTGATTTGCCGCTGTTTACACATCGATAAAATCCACAAAAATGAAATTAATTTTTTATAATTCCAACTCGGTCATATTTAGGTTCAAAGATTCTTGCTCAGCGGATTTAACGAAATATAAACGCCATTTTAAAGTTGCTCTCAATCAGTCAATTCCATTTAACTAATGTTAGCATACTGAAGTGGAATCCGTCCACAAAACATTGGGGATCTCTGATCTACCGAGTTTCCTAAATCATGTTTCTAGATTGACCTTTTACGGCAAGGCCAAAGTTGCTTCTTTATACGTTTTTATGAAGAAAATGTTGAAAAGCCATTTTCTTACAAGTAAAATGTACTTAAGAGTAATGGTGGAAGCATACAATTCGTTATTACAGTAGCAACACCATTTAGTTACAATAAATACTTCATCCGTAGGGAGGCTGTATATGTCCCCATATAATGTACAATATCAAGGGATCTTTAACGACTTTTCTGAAAACCGCATGACCAATTTTCACAATAGTTCACGTGAAGTTCTCTGTCGAAACATGATCGATAGCTTATTCAAATGACGACGTTCCACTGAGCAAGATGCAGTTGCCATGCCCAAATATGGTAAAAACCACTTAAATCTTTTTCTCCGAAACAAAGGAAGATTTAAGGCTGATTATCGGGGACGGAAGTTCTACATTTTAATGATGATTCCATGTTGACCTTTGACCTTTTTATGGAATCCCCATATATTTAAATGAGGGAATTGTTGAAAAATCATTTTTATGAAAATGTATTAAAGTCAAATGGTTAAAACTTACAACTTGTAATTGAAGTAGCAACGCCCTTTAGTTACAATAAAAAATGATACCCTGTGGATTAGCTGACCCTGCCTCTGGGTTATATCATCCCAGTAAGCATTCTAATAAATCTATAGCGGGCCGTTAGCGGCCCGTCAGGGTAGCTGACGGGCCGCTAACGGCCCGCTTTAGATTTATGTAGAATGCTAGCTGGGATATAAACGATCTCGATATTTGGAATGATGATTACTATATATACTGAAAGGAAAAAGAAACGCAGGGTAAATTTTATTCCTAAATTTCATTCAAGTTTGAAAAAGTTTGTTAAATATTTTACTATGATTACAAAACGGTACATGTATGGAACAAAAGTTCCAAATTTCATTGGTTTGTGATCAACAAGTCTCGAGTTATTGAAGTTCATTGGTAGCTACCCCCCAAGTCTTGAAATCAAAATCAAACTGAAAATCAATATCGGGTGTTCCCCCCTCTTGCTGCCGTTGCTGCCCTAATTCTCCTTTGGATAGAGTTAACCAAAGCATTGACAGTTCGCATCGGAATGTTATTCCATTCATCGATCAACGCATTCCTTAGTTGTGCGAGAGTTGCGGGGGGGATTTCGGCGCTTCCTAACCCTTCTGTCCAGCTCATACCACATGTGCTTTATTGGAGTCAAATCTGGACTGTACGGTGGCCATGCTAGTGGTGCGATGTTATTGTTTGCCAGGAAATCCTGACAAACTCGGGCAACATGTGGTCGGGCATTGTCCTGCTGCAGAATCAGATTACGTTGTTGCACAAGCGGGACTGCAACAGGACGCAAGATCTCATCCCTATACCTTCAACAATAATCAACTGTGATTTTATCCCGTGAGCAATGCCTCCCCAGACCATAACGAAGCCACCCCCAAACCGATCCCGTTCGACAATACTGGCGTCGGCAAAGCGTTCTCCGCGACGTCGGTTCACACGACGTCGACCATCTGCGCGATAGAGAGTGAACCTAGCTTTGGTTAACTCTATCCAAAGGAGAATTAGGGCAGCAAGAGGGGGCACAACCGATATTGATTTTCAGTTTGATTTTGATTTCAAGATTTGGGGGGTAGCTACCAATGAACTTCAATAACTCGAGACTTGTTGATCACAAACCAATGAAATTTGGAACTTTTGTTCCATACATGTACCGTTTTGTAATCATAGTAAAATATTTAACAAACGTTTTCAAACTTGAATGAAATTTAGGAATAAAATTTACCCTGCGTTTCTTTTTCCTTTCAGTATATATACTCACATGGTAGACCTCGTATCCCGAGCATCGTCATGCTGCTGTTGGAAACAGAGCTCAAGATCATAGACTTAGAAATTCCATCAACATCTCCGTCAATGTTTTTCTTTAAGGATTTTTGCTTTGCTTATATTTCTGAAAGTCTTCATTTGATGGTGTATGGTTAACATTACTACTAGTTGGCACCATCTTGCTCTTGCTGCAGGATTAAGATCTAGTTCACATGTGCAGTTGGTTGATATTTGTGTCAAGCTGTTTGCTTTAAGTCTGTTTTCGCTTTACTTTTGTTTCTGAAAATCCTCACTTAACTCAAAGCTTTTTTAAAGAAACTTTTTTGGATAAAAGTTGTAGAGAAAGGCAGGTGCCTACGTCTGAGACAGCTTTCAAATCTGAAACATTCGTAAGATTAACTGTAATCAGATGAATGTTTCACGACTTTCTGAAGTTTCGCAGAAGTTTAAAATCGAAAAGTACCGCCCCTCTGCGCCTCAATAATTGTCAAAAGCCAAGATATATTATTAAATGATGAAGGATATGCGTTTATTACTTATTTCCTTCACAAAAATGGACCTTCTTAAACATTATTAGAAGTGTCTAAGCGACAGGATTCTAAAACGATCTTTGTACGTCAGTATTCTTGCAGATAAAAGGAGAAAACACAGCTATAAGCGCTGCTTATCTAAAGCCCTGAACCCAAGCTCTGTTGGCAAAATGCCGGCAAATATGAGTAGTTTCCATGCTAGCGATATTTACCGGTAAATACTAGAAAGTTCTGGCAAATACTGGTCGGCTGAACTGACCACCCTGGAATTTATACAACAACCTACCCTCAACATTCACAGGGGTAATTTCAATTATACTTGTCAGTTGACTTAATATTTATACTAAAGTTTAATACATGTATCAACTTAATAGCTTAAATTTAATAAACTATTAGATACATGATTGTAATTACCTCCAAATACTGGAAAATACTGCCAAATATTAGTCAACTGAATTGACCGCCCTGGAATTTATACAATTCATGTAACCTACAGTCAACATCATAAGGGTAATTTCAATTGTACATGTACTGGTCAACTGACTTAATATTTATACTTTAGTTTAACACTAGTATCAACTTATTTATTTAATACTTTATTTATTTATATAAAACAGAAAATCATTTATGACATTTTATCATTTCTATCCTTGCCCCTTGCTATCTTGTGCCCCCTTGAATAAACATTTTCTTGATACTTTTTTTAACAATTTAGACTAAGGCCAGTTGCACAGGTGAAATTTTACCTGTTTTACCTGTACCTTTATGCTACTGAGTTTAAGACCAAATAATAAAGATGATTTAGTTTAAAATTCAAGATACTATATATTTTTTTTAAATAATTTAAAAATTTTAGCCATTAATTCACTTTTTGGGTGTTTCAACATACTTAAATTGTGAAATATTTTATTGTTTATGGTAAAAACCTTATATAAAAATTAGCTAAAACATCTTTAAGTCATTTAGTTTGATTATATATTATTTTAAGTCAACTGGGTTAAGATTTCTGTAGTTATTTCAAGGTGAGAAAGTTCAATTGACCAGTATTTGCCACTTTAGGAATATTTTCCAGACCGGTAAATACCACGGGTAAATACCAGGGGTGGCATTTACAGCCCAACCTTGCCAGAACGGTAGTGTAGAGCACAACTGCTCAATGTTACGCCCATTAACCCTTTTGGAGATGTCGGCGTCTGTCTTCCTCTACAACTTTTATCTTGGACAGTTTTTTAAATAAAAATAAAAACATAAAACGAAAATACTCCACCATTATCGTGTCGCGGCCAGACAACTGTCAAAAATTGACGAAATTTGCCCATTAGCAATCCCAAACCAGATTTACTTAGTACCAATGCATGTATCAAATTTGGTTAAAACCCCTTGACATTTACTCAAGTTATCGTCCGGAAACGAAAATATGGGCGTGTCTCCGGCAGATGACTCCGTCAAAATTTGACGAAATTTGCCCATTAGCAATTGCAAACCAGAACTCCACAATATCAATGCACATACCAAGTTTGGTGAAAACAAATTGGAATGTACTCAAGTTACCTTCCGGAAACGAAATATGGACTGACGGCCGGACGTACGACGGACGGACGGACGGACGGACAGACATACACGGACGTCCAACGTGAAACTATAATACCCCTCCACTCTCATGTGGCGGGGTTTTAACAAACACAAACGACTTAAAATTTAGAAAAATGTTTTCGCGAAATTTAGGTTGAAAAAACAAACAAACAAACAAAAAAAAAAAAAGAAACATAAATAAAAATTTGAGTATTTATTTTTAGTTGGAATAAATTGTTTTGTCTTCCTTCTGAAAAGGGATCTACTATAAATTGTAAGAATTTGCTTCTAAAGGGGGAACAAATTCTTTTCCTAGTAGGCCCGAGGAGGGCGCTTGCTGTTCAGATTGGTACCGCTGCTTGAACAAAGCATTGCGAAACTTACCCTAAACAGTGTGCTCGAAATATTGAAAATTGATACCCTTTTCACCGTGTACTCTCAAAAAAGTAACCATTTTCACTGTGCAATAGGTAAAAAGTACCCCTTTACATGGCAGATATTTAAAACACTCGCTCTGTTGAAATGCTTGATTGTACAATGCCACAGCAACCTTTCTTATGTTTCATAAACACAGATGTAGTCATTTAAGGTTAAATGCCATTCTGTATACACAGGATTTTAATAGCAAGTTACTTAAGACAGGTATTTCACAAAAATGGTTTGCTTACATACTTACGCTTCTTGGATTCAAAAGCGGGAAACTATTCAAAGGTGTATCTAAGTCAATTAGAATCCTGTTACGATCGAAGTGTCTCGTGACTGAACTGTGAACAACATGCTCTAGCATTTTGCAGACAACTGACGTCAGTCAGACTGGGCGATAGTTGGATCGGATTTGCTTCTCTCGTTTCTTGTATACAGGGACAATGAAGGCATTCTTCCAATCTGATGGTACCTCGCCTTGGTCTAGTGAATACTGGTACAACCTGGTAAGGGTTGGCGCAATCTGGTCAGCAGCATTATTCAGGATGAAGTTTGGTATACAGTCTGGTCCAGCTGCTTTATGTATCTTCAGGTCGAGAATTAGTTTATGGACACCCTTGCACTGTACCTCAGTTGGTTCTATGGCAGAATGTGGGCTTGGTCCTTTTGTTGGGATATTAGAACTATCTTTTCTCGTGTAGGCCGACACAAACTGTTCATTTAGTACATGTATCTCCAACTTGGAGCTGATGTCGCTGCGTATAAAGCCGTCCTAGTTTTTCAGTGGCGCAACTCCTGTGGCTTCTTGTTTCTTACTTTTCATGTAAGATCAAAATGCTTTGGGCTCTTCCTGTGAATCCCTGCTGACCACATTTTCCGTGTACTTTTTGTGGGCAGTTCTTAAGTCCTTCTGCGATTGACACTTTATACGCTTGAACCTCTCCAAATCGACACGGCTTTTTGTGTGCTTGGCTTTCCTGAAGGCTCTGTATTTACGCCTAGTGGCACGACGAAGTTTGATGTTAATCCAGAGATGTGTATGTCTAGCCGCTGTGTGTATAGTTGGTACATGGTCTTTGATCATTTAGCCGATTGGTGACTTGATATCTTCCCACATGCTGCTGACAGAGTTGAAGGTTGTGGAAAAGATATTGTCGCTATATAGCTAGCAAATGCCTTCTGGATCCCTTCCGTATCAGCTATCTTCCACAGGTAGATTGTCCTCCGTTGGGTCTGGCTCTAACTGGTTTGATGGCTGTATAAAAAAGGACGATGTCGTGATGACTCTTATCGGAAATCGGTAGCAGTGGTTTGCATCTCTTCTGGAAGCTGGGATGTGATGGGAAGGTGAGATCAAGAGTGTTCTCACACGGGTTGGAAAATCAACCATCTGTTCAAGTCCTAGGTCAGATGCAATGCCCAAGAAGGTTTGGTTGACTCTTTTAGGGTAGTGCTTAGTGCTGGCGATGGAGTTTTCTTTCCAAGATATGTCTGTGACATTGAAATCGCCACCCAGAATGAAAACAGACTTTTGCTAGCTGATCGAAGTTGTGCGAGATCTTCGGGGACCTTGGCCAGACAGGAGTCATCAGTCTTTGAGGGAGGTCTGTAGAAGGATGAGATCACCACCTTTCGGTTGGAAACTTTTATTGTTCCGCTTATTAGCTCAGCCTCTTCGCTGCATTTAATGTCACGAGGTTCGAGCTCTTTCTTGGCCGCGATGAGCGTCCCTCCATGTGGGTTGTCAGGCCTGTCATTGCGATGAACATCATAACCAAGACCGTCGAAGACTTCACTTGAACACACATCATGACTGATCCATGTCTCTGTTCCGAGGATTACATCCGGGCATACCATTTCCACTAGGGCTGCAATGTTTTTGCCTTTCTTCCTAGCACTCTGGAAATTGACACAGATGAAGCGTAAAGCTTGACTTGCGTAAGGGTTTCCCAGAAAATCCAATCAGCTTGGGTGGAGAAGCAATAGCTGGGCTTCCAGTCGAAGAGAATGAGCTGTCCTGATCACTAGGTAGTGGGTGGGTGAATAATAATCTCTTGAGGGCTCACTTAGAGAACTCCTGATGATTTCACTGGAGTTCAGCAATGAATGCTGCATGTTTGATTCTAGAGTCTGAATATCAACATCTGCAGCCAGTAAATTGTCGGTAAATTCTTTAAATCAAATCGGGCCGACAAGAGAAAACGATGTATATACTAAATAGTTTCTATAAATGCTAATATATCTTTTTGTTTTATAAAATAATGATAAAATGTCAGAGGAAACGCATGAAAACGAATCTAAGATAGTGTTATAGTTAGGGACTAGGGCAAAGAATGTCAGTGTATAGAAGAATCAGATTTTCTTGTCGGTAATACTGTAGGTGCTCCCATGGACAAAATAACATGATACGTATACTGAATAATTTCTGATTGTCTATTATATCTCATATTTCGTAAAATTCTGAAAAAAATGTAATATTAAACAACATTTATGAACATATATTGAAGAAAAAATATACATGTACGGATAGGACCTATAGTATGTCAGTGTATATGAGCATCAGGTTTTCTTGTCGGTAATTCTAATAGTGTAGGTATTCCTGCCGACAAGAGCGTGGTGTTTGAGAGGTCGGAAGAAAAGCCTTTGTCTAAAACACTTTTTGTCTAACCAGTGTTTGGCAAGTAAAACTAGAGCAAGTCAATGGCGCGCCATCGCATATCCCCGCGCCAGCGCCATTGCATATCTCCACGCACATCAAAATTCCAAATGCGTTCCTCCAGTCCTCATCCATTGGGCTATTACCTATGACAGTTTCAAGGTTCTAGCTCAAAAAGCCTAGGAGGAGGTGTGCCAATCAAAAAAGGACCCAAAATCCTACTTTTTGACCTCTGGTGGCCCCCAGACATGCCCCGGGGCACAATGTTTGCACCACTATATTCTACTCTACATTACCTTTGATTTGATATGTACATTGTACATGTAACATGACTATGTTTGTACAAAATGGATTTTGGACCCTTCGGGGGGCCACATCCCCTCTGGCCTTGCCCCCCCCCCTCAGGGGTAACATCAAAATTCCGAATGGTTCCTCCAGTCCCCATCAATAGGGCTATCGCCTGTGAAAGTTTCGAGATTCTAGCTTAAATGGTCTAGGAGCAATGGTGTGACATTACAGACGGACGGACGTACGGGGTATCGTAATTTCCCCGCTTTTTCTTCGAAAAGCGCAGGGATAGTAAAAAAATAGCTTACAAGAAGATGATTACATCTACCGACAGCAAACTCTCAATCCCATCATCCACCTCTGTCGCAAGAAAACCAGGACAAAAGAGGGTCTGCACGGACAAAACAGTAACCGCTCCAAAAAGAAGAAAATGAGTCAATTTTGAATGATTTTAAAACCATTTGCGACAGATATTTTGGCCAGTCTTCTGGATAATTTTAAATAATAATAATAATAAAAAATAACTTTTCATTAAATAAATGTCAAAACAGTTAGCCCTCGAAAAAGAAGACAATTAGTAAATTTTGAATGAATTTAAAACAATTTGCGACAGATATTTTGTTCATTCTTTTGAATAACAAGAACAAAACATTTCATTGATAATTAATTTAATTTCAGTACAAAAGATGGTGCTAGTCTTTATGAAATGGAAGGCTTCAAAATGTTTAAATATTTTCGAACATGTTTGGCACCTCTGGCACGACCTAACAGACTGTAAGTTAATCAAAACATGTCTGACAAGTCAAAATGACATCAAAATGCTTTCTGAACATTTATGGAACCTCTTAAAAGGCCTAACAGCCTGTAAATTAACCAAATGTATTTGAAAAGTATTTTAATAAAAAAAAATCTAAAATGAACACATTACATCGCAACGCAGTAAACCTTTAGCACGGTCTAACAGCCTATAAGTTAATTATTGCCTGCAAGTTGCTTTCTATGGCAAACCTGGAACCTCTGGCACGATCTAACAGCCTGTAAATTGACCGGGTGTTAAAGAAGAAAATAATATGTTTTATAGATCTATATGCTGCAATTTTATAATTCACTGAATAAAAATAAAACAAACGTATAGTGGGGAAATCTGAGCATTTATCAAGCATATGACAACATAGTCCACCACCTGATGAGACTTGGTGGTCCCGGTGTTAGTCTTACTCTTTGTTGCTTTGTGGTTTATTCTACGATGCGATTTGTTTTATGTCTTATCTTGTATTATTTTATTCTTGTGTTTTTCAGACCTTTTAGCATTGCGATTACCTCGCTTGGGGAATAGAGAGCTAATCTTAGTGCTTTTCGTACGTTTGTTCGATTTGTGCTTGTTTGGTTTTGTCGATTTCCTCTTCCTCTTGGTGTCTGGGAAGGGCTGCGGTTTGTGATTGTTGCACTCCCTGGACTTTTCTCTTACCTTTTTTTGCAGAGGAGCCGAAATATTTTTTTTTTATGCAAAAAGTGACAAAGTGACAAGTCAACACTTGTTCAACCACTTTTTTGTGATGTTTAATTTGCTTTGACAAAATGAGAGACAGCTAAATTGCGTCTCTCAACGCCAAAGTCAAAATAACTGACAGGAAACTTTCAAATTATCGACAAGAAAATGTGAGTAAAATGTGAGCTTGTTCTCTTCTCGGCAAATCGGGAAGTTAGTCTTCAATAGAAGTCTGATTGCATTTTGAATGTGCATGTCATTTAAATGCGCCAATCTCGTCACAAAAATAAGATAAATTTCCTAAAATATACTTAGAAACATTAAAATATTAGATAAAAAAAATTCTTGTCGGCCCATGTCAGTGATAGCTCAAACTGGATATACCAATAGCCCGTTAAATCTTTTGTCGGTAACTGCGGTCAATTTTCTGTAGTGATAAGGTTGTCTTCTCCCTACAACCCTCAATTAAAGTAAGTAAAAGTGGGTACTAAGATAAGAAAATTATCAAAAACATACTTTTGAACATTGATATACAAAAGAAAATAGCAAAAAAAAAAAAAAAAAAAAAAAAAAAAAAAAAAACAACAACAAAAAAACAAACAAACAAACAAACAAAAAAAAAAAAAAAAACAACAAAAAAAAAACAAGTGTCTTGTCACCATAAAATATCTCTTGTCGGTAAGATAAGATAAGATAAGAAAATTTATTTTAAGATGGCATGACATATATATAACAGGTAACATATAAGCTCTCAAGAGCTTTTGACCGTCTACACATATAATGTTTTCAGGCATGCAATATACATGTACATTATAATACATCGTAAATAATGATGAATAATTTAAGCCTAAGCAAAGATTACAATCAGAATTTGTAATATATACTCAAATAGTCAGTCAGTGAAAGGTCAGCAGAGGTGATTGAGTGGGGCCCCTACCTATACCAGAGCTGACATAACCCGGTTGATAAAGGCATATAACTGACATAAGCGAACGGCCTAACTGAAAACTACAAGAACACAGGTTAATACTAAACTAATTAAAATTGAGAACTAGAAAACAAAATTATAGCACATGATAAATGCGATTAATCATCTGAAGAAGAAGTGTTCCCTTTTCCTTCCGAAGTCCTTTAAATTTCAACAAAAGGGATTTCTATTTCAAGACAGAATGGATTTCTAAGGCAAGAAACCCAGATAGCATGACAACGTTGGCCCAACGATGGCATTTGGTTGTGTCGTTGGCTGATGGTTATCCGTTGGCTGTCCACTGCTGGCCCAACGTTGGGCCAACCATGATATCAATCTAATGAATC
Source organism: Anodontia alba (assembly GCA_964016985.1). NCBI lineage: Eukaryota > Metazoa > Mollusca > Bivalvia > Lucinida > Lucinidae > Anodontia > Anodontia alba. Next base: position 74,582,909 of record OZ024831.1, read on the forward strand.
ATTTTAAAGTCAGTAAAATAATGTCATAATTGGCCAACATTATGCAAAATACTGGAAACAAACAGGTTTTTTTTCTTCTTTTTTTTATATGTGGTGTAAGGTTGGCCCAACGTAACCAAAATATGCAAATCATGCACTCCTTTGTATAATGTTGGGCCATCGTCAGCAATTTGCTTATTGCTGATTCTGCTAAAGTGACAGAAATGTTACCAAAATGTGATTTCATATATCAACCGGTATGCATAATTTTGATTTCCATGTTTTAAATCCAAATTAAGCTGGTGGTGTGGATCAATAACTAAGGCTGTAAATCCAAAGAGTTAAGCGTTGAATCAACGTTGTTCCAACGTTGGCCCAACATACCCGGAATAATAGGAATACACAGAGGATCTTATATGAGTGCTCATGTATTATTGAATTTATTAAATCCGTTGGAAAAAAGTATAAGATGTATACATTTGTATCATAAAAAATATGCAAAAAAAAACAACAAAAAAAAAAACAAAAAAAAAACAAAAAAAAAAAAACAAAACAAAAAAAAAAAAAAAAAAAAAACAACAACAAAAAACAAAACAAACTTTTATCAAACAAATTGCAGGTCAGTTAATACAAGATACCAATTTAATTAGCATATTAATGTACCATATGCTGTTGCATAAAGCACAAACATAGCATGGAGTAATCTTTATTACTGCTTCCTGATCCAGCGCCAAGATGACCAAATAAATCTTGCTATATTAAGTTGTAATCCAATACCTTGAAGTAATCTTGTTCATTTTTGTTACATGTACCATATGCCAAAGGTTTTATTACACTTTAGACTACTCGCAAAGCTAGCTTTTATACCATTTGAGTTCTGACTCTCTGATTGAATGCACCAATAAAGGTCTCAAGATGTGATTTAAAGAAGAAGGATTAAGATTTTTAAACATTTGAGTATAATTATATTATATATTTGTTTCTAATTTAGACAAAATTAATGAACTTCATGCGGCGGATATGAAAGCCTCTTATCAGCTTGTGGAGTTGTGCAGGCTGATCTGAGTCTTTGTTGGATCGCTCATGTGACATTGTAGGTTTTGCTGTATTCTGGCTCATTTGTGATTATGGCATTCTTACAGCACAAACATTGTTTTACTAGAGCAATGGGTCCAAAACACGCTCACGGAAAACAGTGTAGACCCTGGTCAGACTCCTCTTAGAGGACTCAGGAGAGAAAAAACCTTTGTGAGTTTATAAAAAAAAAAATATTTTATTGTAAAATCACTGCTTTTTAGTGAAATACTGTTTTACGGTCATAAAATATAATACTGTGCTGTAAGAATGTGAAACTCATAAGTGAGCCAGAACCAGATTTAACATAGCAAAACCGACAATGTTACATGTGCACCCAGCAAAGACTCAGATCAGCTTAACTGCACAGTGATAAGAGGCTTTCATATCCGCCTCATGCAATTCATTATTGCTGCCTAAATTAGAAACGAATATAATATAATTATACTCACATGTTGATTTGCTGTCGGAACAGCCCCTTTTCACTGGCATCATCCATAATTACTACTTTTGCCCAACGTTAAAATTGTGCAGGGCTAACGTTGGCCCAACGTTGGCCCAACATTGTAATTAACATTGACATACGTTGGCCCAACGTAATGCCTACACGTTGGCCCAACGATGGCCCAACGAGTAGACTTACGTTGGGCCAATGTTGAATGTCTACGTTGGGCCAACGAAATGGACAACCATTATTCAACGTTGGCCCAACGTTAGCATGCCACCTGGGAAAGCATCTAAAACATACTTTAATATAGTCGAAGAAAATGCAAGAACGCTTCTTGTCACCTTAAATATCTCTTGTCGGTAAATGCAGTTAATCTTCTGAATACTGTTCCTTTTTTCCTTCAAACTCCTTTAAATTTTTACAAAAGGGGATTTCTATGTCAAAAACGTATCAAAACATATTTTGACACAATGATGTACGCGAAGACATTGAAAGAAAGCTTCTTGTCACCATAAAACCTCTTGTCACTTCTTGTCGGCTTTTGTTACCTCTTACCGGTTCTTGTCGGCAAATAGGGGGACCCAATCCATACTCAAATAAATTTGTTAATTAAATATTGTGTTAGAAATATATATAAAAATATCTTTTAGTCTAACTGTGTTATTTGCATGATGCCGGGCTCAACTAAACGAAACGAGGACGGCCAGATGTCGGTTCCTCTCTGGTAGTGTCGCTTCGGATAAATAGCACATCCATTGAACAAATTTGTAGAGGTGTTGTTTGCCTCAACACCGGTTAGATGTAAACAAATTAGAAATGCATATCCAAAATGTTATTGAATAAATAATTTAGCAAAGTCAGAGCTGTTGATCAGGTAATTTTTGCGTATAAAACAAGGCAATAATATCTGTATGAGACTCTGTATGATTAATAGGAAATCACGTTTGTCTGCAGTCAGACATCTTGCTTTTTTATGTGTTCTGTTGAAGCTGCTACTTTACTTACAGGTTTTATAGACCTTTTTAATGTCAACCTGTCACCAGTCATCATTCCAGACTATGTCACTACCTCCTCCAACCCCAAAAGAACCCATGATTTTGCTTATATACAGCTCCACGCTAATTATGAACAGTACAAGAATAGCTTCCTCCCTCGGACCATCAGACTGGAATTCCTTACCACCTGACCTAGTGCATGCTGCATCTGTGGACAAGTTCAATGCCTGTCTGTAGACTCACACATTCTAGACAGAACAACCGCATGATGTTTTTTATTGTAAAAACGGCGTTTTAACCATTTGATGACGTCATTTGCCCGTGATGCTGATGCCCTGGGCAGTATTAAAATAGAAGTAAAGTTATTGTTTTCATCTGGGCTACTGACCACGTGATTACAATGTTATGCCATGTGACCAAAAATTGTGGATGGCAAAAGCATTTCCAATTCCATTGATATCAATTGATTCAAGCTAAATTTTACTTGGAAAATAAATCACTTTTGGTTAATACATGTATTTAATCATAAATTTTATCTAGTGTTTATACAGCTTTAAGAAGCAATCTGACTGCTTTTCCTAAGAAAATACAACTGTTTCAATGATATTTTTCCGATATCAGCAGGCATACGCGAAACCATAATATTGCTTTATGGTGACCATTTTTACGCCTAGTTTTACCGGTAGCTAATATATAGTCAAAATATATGTTAATATTTATGGTTATGACATTTAAATGATCAGTCAGTGAGAATCTCTTCTGAAAAGAAACTTTTGACGAATGAAACTCTTTATTTTTCTGAATAAACATTGGCAATTATACTGTCTGGTACACGTAAACAACAACTTTCTGCCATCCAATAGGAATGAGGCTAGAATGTACTCTGCGTTAAAGATCAAGAGGTTTCGAATGATGTTTATTGTGTGACGTACATGTAGTGTTTAAAAGGTCAAAAAAAGACCTTTCACATATTATGGCCATCAAAGTTTCTCAATTCCATATAAGACATACATTCATCTTCATATGTAGTTTGCAGTACAAGCATGGAATCTTTATCTCAGAAACACACTGAATTCCTGGAAAAGATTCAGCATTGAGCAACTAAATTAAGCTCATTCCAGAGTTGAGAATTTTGAATTATAATTGTTCCGGGTCGTTTCGGCCCTGAGTTGTTTCAGCCCTGGGTCATTTGGGCCTGGGTCGTTTTGGCCAATTCTGGTAGGTCGTTTCGGCCTGATTTTTTGGGAGTCCCTCTAGGTTAGATATGATAGGTTAAACAATAATTTGGTCGTTTGATGAAGAGTCTAGTGGTGTCGTAGGTCATTCTTGATAGGGCATAACCTGTTTCTGTTGTCTGTTTTTTTTCTTCTTAGATATTCTATGTTATTTTTGCAAAGATTAGAATTATCTTTCAAAAGAAAATAAGGCTTGACATTCCATGTGAATCAGCTGTCTAGCAGACGATTCACAAGAAATGTCAAGCTTTATAAGCGCTTTCACACCAATAACTGCCCAACACAGTCTGAGGCCTAAATAAAAAAATGTTATGTTTCTGATTTCCTGACCGAATGTCAAAAAATGAATCGACTGTATTACTATTTTTTTTTTTTTTTTTTGCATACACACACAAAAAAAAAAAAAAAAAAAAAATCTGTGACAGACTCCAGACAATCCAAGTTTTTATATAGGTTCCTTACATAATTTATTGGTACCAGTTTTCGGATATTGTTGGTCTTCATTTATTTCCAATATGGCTGCACCCTTACAAGCCAAACCAAGCACATTAGTGCAGTTTATTTCATAGCATGCAGCCACATCTCGGACTTAAAATAATATAAAAGCTGTTTAACACAGCGCCCTTTTATCATTGGTTTACAATAACTGTCAAATGTTGGGTAAGAAGTCAAAAGAATTTTAAGATTTCATTAAAAAAAAAAATTATGATTCACTGACTGTTACTTGACTTGGAAAAAAAAGGAGAGAAAAAAAAAGTTGCCAACCTTCCGACCCTATGGCAAATTGGTGATGAATTTGGAAACAGACTATTTATTTTTTTAGGCCTGATTGGAGTTTGATTACAAGTATCCATCAGTTCTGTATGCTGGCTACAAAAAGGCTTGATCAGACTGTGCAAACATCATTTACTTGCGTCGTGCAGCAGTTCATTTCCAGGTCACAGTGCATACTCAATCACGAAGTCACAGATAAGCCTGCTCATCCTCAAATGCAATCAGAAAATCTGATTGTTTGCATTTATCGCATTATACTGGACAAAAGCAGACAGTGCAGATGGGCACGCTGATCTAGACCTTCACTGTTCACATCATGTGGTAAGGCTCAGTAACTCCAGATAAGTCAAAAACTGCTAATATTTCTCAGTGGAAACATAAAATATGGGTATCTCGCAGAGGCGCTTCTAACGAGTAACCACATTATATGTTTTCATGGAGAAATAAGAAAATGAAAATTTTCATAACAGATTTCTCAGAACCTAAGAAAACTAGAAAGCTAAAAGTTCCTATAAACATGGACAATGACTGGATGTATCGTTTTTACCAGAATAGGGGCAAAGGGTTCATAACTCTTGGAGTTATGTCCCTTGTAGGTTTTCAGAAAATTAAAATGCATTTTGCTTAATCTGTTTGTGGTCCTACTTAGATGAAACTTATACCACACTTTGTTTCTAAGGTAAGGAAGGTGTAGTGACAGAATAGTGGCCAACCAAGGGACATAACTCCAAGTCCTGGAGTTATGTCCCTTGCTAGGTTTTGCTGTTTTCGTAACATTTTTATCCCATCTTTCTTTTCAATTTTTAAACATCAAAATTTTTCAACACATTTGTGTCTCTCCTCTTTAGCGGGGCTATAGTCAGGTCGTCTGACAGCTCTAGTTTAAAGATACAAACACCTGCATTAATTAAAACCCAAACAGATCACCATACTGTTTACTGCATAGCATGCCACTTTGAAATTGCAGTGGTGCTTTATTCCTGTCCCTAATAAAATGTATCTGTGTTTTATATATAGATATCTTTATTTGTTTAAATCTTTGTTTAAATACTAATATCTACTTTTCAAATTGAAATATCCATTTGGCTTTTAACCCATTAAATATGGATATTTGCATTTTAAATGGATCTAACGGGTTCAAAGCCAAATGCATACAAAAAAATGTATCTCAATTTTGAAAGATGATATTAGTGTTGAAACAAAGATTTAAACAATCTAGATTCAAACAAAGATTACAGATATATTTTTATTAGAGATATCTGTATTTCAAAATAGATGTAACTTTATTTTGACATTAATTGAGGTATTATCTCTAATTAAATACAGGTAGCTCTATTTATATGTAGTTATCATTTTTCATAAAATAAATATATATTTGCATTTCTGCTATATTTGCATTTGCATTCCTACCACAGAAGCAAATTCCTTTGTTTTAGGGCCTTCTCCGAAGGGACTTAGTGTATAGGATAACAAGCAGGAAGTCACAAATGTTGTATCCAGTGTAAAACAAAAAAGAAAAAAAAAGCGGAAAATCTACCAGTGTAACGAGTCCCATTAGTTGATGTAAATGTATTTGAAGTCATTTGTATTCTATTGGAAGGTTTATTCTCATTTTGAGACAGAAGTTCTCACTCTATTTCAGATAATTATAAAATAAGTCCTTATAAACTTGTTTTACATATAACATTATTATAAGGATTCGGGAGTACTGAAAGTGGTGCAATTTTTGCAGATTATCTTGTAGCTACTGTGAAGGTCTGTTTTTTGCAGTCACATTTAGAAGAGACTTAGCATCAAGATTTCTTATATGATTTCCAATCTTCTTTCATAAATTGCTAACTAATCACAACATATCAAGGAAAGTGAAAAGAAAAAAAAAATCAAGCATATAAAAAAATAATAAAAGAGTTTGAAAAGTGTGTTGTAAACTTGAATTTTGTTCTGACTGTAAGTAGTTTGTTGTATTTGTCTTGCACTTATTTTATCTTCCCTTATTTTGTTCTGTTTCAGCCAATGCATGGAATGCCAGCATTTTGGTTAACGTTTCATGAACATGGTAGCCAGCCTAAGCCAGGTAGCCAACAGAATGTAAGTGAAAGCCTGACTATATAATTTAGTGATATCATCAAACAAATGTAATAATGAGCTGGAATAGATTGTCTGTCATTTTATGCACGTTAAGCAGTGGCAAGAAGTTCTGACATGTTGTCTGCTAGTAACAGGCTTTGTTGTAATCAATTTGTGCCTGTTGTATATGTACTATATACTATAGTGTATTTAAATCACAAATACATTCCTTACATCACTAAAATATGGCTTTAAATTTGAACAAGAATCGTGAAAACTCGGCAAATACCAATATCGACGAATCTAATATTAAAAAGAGTATGCATAGACAAATATCTGGAGAAAGTCTTTTATTATTGGATGAAAACCATTCATTTACAGATGGTCAGATGTCACTTGAGACACAAAAGCAAGTGGAAGGTACAAGTGATTTTCTTGAAAAAGATCATAAATTTGTAGAAACGTTTAAGGACAGAAAGGTGATGGCATGCCCTGATATGGTTCAACCTCCAGCACTTTCCTCTCAAACAGATGGAAACAAGATATTTCCGGAAAGTAAAGATTTAAACACACAAGTAAAACAGTCAACAGTGAGTTATAATTCAGTGACAGTGATGAACATAGGTAAAAAAAGTCATTATGTAGTTAGCCACACAGACGTTTCTGAGACTGGGACTAGCTTGATCACTGACAGCATCGGAAGTGGAAACATTTCTGAAAGATATGATGACAAAAAAGAAATCTCTGATAATCATTCCATTGAGGCTGAGACGAGAATTATTGTTCAAGACATTGGATGTCAGAAAAAGGAAAATGCTGTTGAGTCCCAGAAAAATAAGAAAGTTAATGAAGAACCATTAGATTATCAAAAATGTGACGAACTGAATTCAGTAACTTTGCCAAAGTTGTTTTTGATTTCTGAAAATGAAACACAAACAGTGGATTCAAATGAAGAAATACTAGGCTGTAAAAACTATGAAGAACTTAAGTCAGGAATGCTGTCAACATTAGTTTTTGAAACTCAGAGAAAGAAAGAAATAATTGGTTCAAATGAAAGTATGAAATTAGATGAAGAAACATTAAAGAATCCAGAGGGTGGAAAACTCAACTCAGAATCATCGCCCAAGTTTGCATCGAAAATAAAGTCTTTACATACAAGTGTAAATATAGGTGTTCATGAAAAAAATGTAGAACGCAGCATGCTTAGCTGTGATGAAGAGGTAGTCAGTGAAGCAAAGAATTCTGATTCGGTTTTAGCCATTCTTGAAAAATCTTTGTTAGCAATGAGTCCTGAAAATAAAAGTTCAGTTTGGTTTTCGGCAATAACTGATCTTTCTAAGGCTGCAAGATCTGCCTTTAAGAAAAACCAGAAAGAAGTTGTCACAGTTTTGGTGAAAAATATGATAGTTGATAAATTCATTAGTTTTGTAGATATAAATAATATTACTTTTGTAGGTAAGCCCATTTCTCAAGAAATGGATTCTTTGAAGTACTGGCCTTCTTTTAAGCGCTTTTTGACTTTATTTTGGATATTATGTGATAGTTCCCTTAATTTCTGTCAGTACATACTCACTTCTAAACTTTTTGAATATATGATGTTGGAACTTAAAATGCTATCTACTAACACTCAAAATCTAAGTGACAAAACCTTATATCTGCTAAAGGCGATTCTTGGAATCTTACATAATGTTGCACGACACATTCCCAGCAGTAAATGGGTTTTTAGAAATGAAGGACTTGTTGCTGTTTTACGATTGTTTCTGAACTGTGATATAGCTATGGTACGGGTAAAAGCTCTTATAATTCTTTCATACATAACCAGTGAAACTGAAAATGATCTTATCAATTCAGACGATGAAAATTTCCAATTCATTATCCAAGTTCTGACTGATGCAGTGAATTCAGATAATCACATATCCTTAAAGTATGGAATGAGTGCTGCAGAGGTTTTGAAAGGATTATGCAACTTGTCAGTGAATGATGAAAATAAAATTCGTATTGTAAAGAATGGATGCCTTCCTTTGTATGAACAGTTCCTAGATATAGGTACAAAAGAAGAGAAGAAACTCGCAATTACAAGCTTGTGGAGCCTTGCTTTTCATCACTACAACAAACAGAAAATGCGGGACAATAAAGGAATCATGGAAAGTAAGTTACACATGCATAGCTTAAGATAAAGACTTTTTATTATATACAAAGTAATGAAATATAGAGAATTATTAATGAAATAAAATGCATATTTTCACTAGTGAAATATAAGTTTTATATTTTCACTAGTGAAAATATAAAACTTATATTTTCACTCCTCTGAGCAGTGAAAAATATAAGATCTGGATCTACTTTTTTCTTATTTACATTAATGTTTTCATTACACGAGATGAAAATTTTTATGGTATTCACTGAAAAAGAGTAAATTTTCTTTTTATTTTATTTTTACACGTCAGTGCGCGTTTCTGACGTCATATCTAACGTCACCAAACAAAACAAAACATGAACGTCATGGTGCCAAGGGACAAAACTGCGTGTCAGACTTTCCCTTGCAAATGCAAGACTTGCATCTTTTCTGTCGAAAGTGATGTATATAATAAAAAGAAAATTCAAATGTTTGTGGTGAATATGACTTTTATTTCATCTCGTGAAGTGAAAAATTGTATATTTCATTCGTGCCTTCGGCACTCATGAAATATACATTTTTTCACTTCACTCGATGAAATAAAAGTCATATTCACTCCAAACATTTGAATATCCTCTATTTATAACCAAAAGGTATTGGTAGTTTTTCTTATTTTTCCACAAATATATGTTGAGGATATTTATCAGAAGTGTCCTGCTGTGATGCTTTTAATGAGTACCCACAGCATGTTTTCACATAGAAAAATATTCCCACAATTTGCTAAAGAGTATCACAAATATTTGATAAGACCATATAGTATAATAGTTTTTGTATCTGAACTTAAAACGAATGTTTTCATCACATGAAAGTTTCTTTAGTGAAATCATGAAATTTAATCTTTTTATATGGCAGGATGTTGAAAAATCAACAAAGTCGGCAGGATGTTAAAAAATCAACAAAGTCAAGTGGATATTCGAAAGTTTATCCAGACCTTCATAAGAGTTGTTCATTGCACAAAATAGTTATTTTTCATGCTTTCATATTTTTTTCATCGCATTTAATTGCATGCTAATAGAATTGTTCAGGTCTGTATGCTCTGGTAGCGACCAATGTAGACCGTGACCAGACTGCACAAATGTGAAGGCTGATCTGTGTCTATGCTGGTTGAAACGTGTCAAAAGATCAGTTGTTTTTTCTATATATTCTGTCAGAGCTGCATGCACTAGAGTTTCCGGAAGGATGTTCAGATGAAGATGAAATTTGTCATGCTGCTAGAGGAACGATCTGGGAGCTTGAAAATACATCTGCCGCTACGATTGACAGAAACTACTCCTCTTCTACAGGTAAAAGGTTCTGCTCAACCCTGAATTAAATCCACAAAGTGAGATTATTTTCCTGATTTCTCTACAAAAAAAAAAAAAAAAAATGGTGAACGGGCACGTGTTCATGTGTTCATAAGGAAGACTCTTATCAGTCTGGATATCTATGCAGTCTTGTCAACTTTTTCACTGAGCATTCTTTGGATAACAAAGGATCTAAAGTTGCTACAGGAGGACAGGGAAGGCTCATCTAAGTCTTCGATGAAACCAATGTGCAAAGATAGATTTTTACTTAGGTTTTGAATCATACATGTATGTGTGAAAGAAAGTTTGTGCAACTCCATTTATTTTATTGCTGTTCACATGGGCCGTATCGAGGTAGAAAAAATGATTTCAAATGCAAAAATTACAACTTCAGCAGACGACATTGTGGAATACGTATTGCTTTTTTTTCTCACAGAACACAAGGCTTGACATTGCATTTGAATCGTGCATGAAATTGTCAAGACTAATTGTCTCTGAAAAACAAAAAAGAAAATAAGACCAGTGTCTGCTACAGTTTTGCATGTTACATTTAAAACTGATGCATGTGCTCATCCGATATAACAAAATCACAGGTATACCACTTTGGTCTGTTTCATTTTAACTGACTATTGTTTTGAAAATTATAGTATCTGCAGAATTAATTAGAAAAACTATTCTGATCCTTTAATAGAGTTTCACCAATGGTAATACACTGTATAATGCTATTCAGTGATATTCTGAAGAATCTGCAGACTAATTATACCCCCTGTGTACATGTATGCAGATGGGTACATAATTTTTGCTTTTCTTTTCTTCCATTCAGTTGTCCTTCCATAGCATTAAAGGACATTATATTATCAAAACCAGTTGATATATGTAGTTTATGTTTTGCCAATTTATACATTTAGTTCCCAAATTTTATTACACTCAATACTGACACCACGTACATGTCCCTAGGCAGAGCTGGAGGTCAAAGTCTAGGAGTGTCATTTACCATGTTAAAAGTCCTGTCTTGTTTATTGTATTATACATAAAAAAATTTAAAAATATTTTCAGAATTGGGATATTATAGTTCCCTATGACACCATGACTGGCCATATAATAAATGTAGGTCATTGTGGCCTATATTTCATGCTCCAGAGATTTTACCTTATATCTTGAAGCCAGTTTGATGTACAAACATCATACTTTGGAACTTAGTTCCATGTGGCACCAAAACTGACCTCATAATACATGTAGGTTTATCCAAACTATATTTCACGCTTCGGTGCTTTGCCTTATATCATGAAGATTATTTGATGCGTGAACCGATACCGGTTCCATGTTGCACCAAAATTGACATTGAGATCAGACCTGTTGTAATTGTAATCAGTAATCGTGATTACATGTAATCGATTACAAGTTTTGAGTAATCAAAATGTAATCTGTAATTGTTGATTTTTATGATTACAAGTAATTGTAATCAAATACATTGCAAAACAGCCTATAATCGTGATTACTTTGATGATTACAATACAATTACAATATGGTTATTTAAATAAAATAAGTCAGAAGGAATAGAATTGAAAAAAAAAATCATTTCTGGTTTGACAGCTTGACAACTTGACAAGAAACAAGAATATTGGAGATAATTATTTTGATTTGTATACATTTAATGACTTAATGACTCTGTATTGGTTTGTTTAAAACAATCAATACATCTTTGAGATAAAAGAAAATTTAAAAAATACATCTTCGAGATCAAAGGAAATTGAAGTTTCACACATGGATTAGCTGATATGGATTAGCAAATAATCAAAGTAATTAAATTGGCAAACATTTATAGTCTTTTATCTATATATCTCTACGTTTTTGTTTGGATATAACATGGTTGTTTAACGGTGTATTATACTTTCGGACAGACAGATCAAGGCAAACATTGCAGATCAGAATTGACTAATCCATGTAATAATGGTAAAGGCATGCACCAAAAGAGGCATTTCAGGTGCAGCTATGAATTTGTGCAGTCCCACCAGAGCCTTCACTGTCTCCACACATGTAATATGGAAAATGGAAATTTTAGTGTTTTTACGGTAACTTACTGACTTGTATAATTCCATGTTTATTGTGTGCATGCTGTCTCGGACCAATCAATGAGATGCTGTCAACAATAACTCTCATGTCAGATGACCTACTGTAAAAGTTATATACATTTGGACAATTGTTAAGTGGCTAAAGTTGACCTGTCATAATTTATAGTTGGAGTGTGATCTTGTCATATATTTCTGCATCTAAACAATGACATTAGAATTTGAAAGGATGTAGACCCTGATGTACTTTTTCTTCATTGTTTGCATAGGCCTATTTATCAAGTATCCAAATACTTGAATTATTTATGGCATTTACTATCACTGGCCCAATATACCCTTCTGTTAAGTACCTGTGTTAAGTTTTGACATATTGCCTGAGGACATTGACAGGTTTTGAGCTTGTTCTTTCATACAGGCAGAGGACCAAATAAGAGGAGTAAATTTAGTGATTATTCAGGGATAATTTTTCTTATCTCTCAATGAAAACATATGTTGTGGGTACTCATTTGAACCATCTAGATGAGACAGTTCAAATGAGTACCCACAACATATGTTTTCATTGAAAGATAAGGAAAATTATCCTTCAATTATCAGCAATTTACTCCTCTTATCTGGTCTACTGACAGGTAAAGCAATGTCCTAACAAAACTTATTCACTGCAAATTTTAAACTGTACAGCCCTGGGCCAAGATTGATTTTTTGCCCCCCCCCCCCCCCCCCCCCCCCCCCCCCCCCCCCCCCCCCCCCCCCCCCCCCCCCCCCCACATAGCAGCAGAAAAGGCTTTGTGGGGTTCATGGTACCAATAACCCTGATTTAGAAATTTAGCAATTAACAATTTATTTGTTGAAGTCAGTAACATGACTTCACACTCTGGCGAACCGAATTAGTTGGTATAATGGTTACATGTGGCACTGAGATTGGCCTTGTAATGTATGTAGGGTTATCTGACCTACATTTCACACTCTTTTTCTATTTAGCCTTATATTTTGAAGACTATTTGATGCATGAGCATCATACTTGGGATACTGGTTCCATGTGGCACCAAGATTGACCTTGTCATAGATGTAGGTGTATCTGATTACATTTTGCACTCCATTGCCTTATATATTGAAGAATATTAGATTGAATGAAAAGCATCATCCCTGGGAGATCGGTTCCATTTGACACCAACTTATTGTCAAAAGATTTCTTAGGATATACAGCTATAAGTGTTACCAAAGGTCAATGAAATTAGGGGAAAAGGCTGATACTGTTAGTGATAGTGCAGTGGGATACACATGACACACTGGTCACTTTATATGTTTATTAAATACGTTTACATATTTATCATTCAAATACATGAAAATATAGAAACATACAACAGCGGTTTTGAAGGTTTTACATGTAAGTCACTATTTAAATAAAGCATGATTATCTCTCTTGACCATACTTGGCTATGTAGCCCGGGTTAGGCCAAATAAATTTTGGTCTGTGCTTATAGACCACTTTAAAACTGTCTCTACTTATAAATAAGTAGGGTTGTTGTATTGTGTTTCAGAAAAAGATTCACAACAACCACACATTATGATAAGCTACCAGTGGGACTCTCAGTCAATTATGGTAAAGGTTAAGGACAAACTGAGACAGGCCGGATATAAAGTCTGGATGGATGTGGAACATATGAGTAAGTCTATGAGTATCAGTTATACCTGAGATAAACTAGGATATCCAGATATATTTTTCCCTTATTTCTCTATGAAAACATACATTTTAGGTAGTCATTAGAAGCGCCTCAGCCAGGCTCTTCTAATGAGTGCCCACAACATGTTTTCCGTAGAAAAATAAGAGACATATCAATAACTTTTGGATGAAACAATTGCCTTATCTGGAGCTAGAATTACACATTTATACTTCTTGTGAACCGAAAAGCCAATTGACTTGGAACTTGGCAGGAATCATTGGTGACTTGTAGATCAAAAATAGTTAAAATCGTTCTGATTAGAAATCAAACCTTGAAAATCTTTTTTTCACTTCTTCTCCTGAACCAAAAGGTCAACTGACTTAAAACTTGGTAGGATGCATCGGGGTGACTGGCAGATCAAAACTAGCTATCTTGAATATCTATTTTTCTGTTCTTCTCCAGAACCAAAAGGCAAATTGAATGAAAATTTGGTAGGAAGCATTGGGGTGACTGGTAGATCAGATATAGCTAAAATGGTTCCTATCTGAAATCCAAGATGACCACTATGGTGGCCATCTTTAAAATCTATTTTTGGCTTCTTCTCCAGAATTGAAAGGCTAATACACTTGAAACTTAGTAAGAATCATCTGGGTGACTTGTCAATCAAATGATGCTAAAATCATTCTGATCTGAAGTCCGCCGTGTGGCGGCCATCTTGAAAATCTATTTTTCGCTTCGTCTCCTGAAACAAAAGGCCAATTGACTCTAAACTTGGTAGGGAGCATCGAGGTGAGTTGTAGCTCGAAAATAGCTAAAATTGTTCCGATCGAAATTCCAAGATGGCCACTTGAAATTCTATTTTTTCACTTCTTCTTATGACCGGAAAGGCCAATTGACTTGAAACTTGGTAGGAAGCAGTGGGATGACTGATAAATCAAGAATAGCTAAAACTGTGCTGATTCGAAATCCAAGATGGCTATCATGGTGGCCATTTTTAAAATCAATTTTTCGCTTCTTCTTCTGCACCAGAAGGCCAGTTGACTCAGAACTTGGTAGGAAGCATTTGGGTGACTTGTAGATCAAAAATAGTTTTAATCTGAAATCCAAGATGGCTTCAGTGGCGGCCATCTTGAAAATCTATTTTTCACTTCTTCTCCTGAACAGAAACGCCAATTGACTCGAAACTGGGTAGCAAGCATCACAGTGACTTCTAGATAAAAATAGTTTGAATTGTTCATGATTGGAAATCCAAGATGGCCGCCATCTTGAAAATCTATTTTTCGCTTCTCCTGAACTAGGGGGCTAATTAACTTGAAACTTGGTAGGAAGCAGCAGGGTTACTTATAGATCAAAAATAGCTAAAATCGTTCCGATATGAAATCCAAGATGGTTACCATGTCGGCCATCTTGAAAATCTATTTGTTGCTTCTCCTTAACTGAAAGGCCAATTGACTCGAAACTTGGTAAGAAGCATCGGGGTGACTTGTAGATGAGAAATAGCTAAAATAGTTCACGATCTGAAATCCAAGATAGTTGCTGTGGCCGCCATCTTGAAAATCTGTTTTTCGCTTCTTCTCCTGAACGGAAAGGCCAATTGACTTGAAACTTTGTAGGAAGCATCAGGATGACTTGTTGATAAAAAAGCTAAAATTGTTCCGATCTGAAATCCAAGATGGCCGCCATGGTCAGTTGAAACTTGGTAGGAAACATCGGGATGACTTGTAGAGCAAAAATAGCTAAAATCATTCCGATAGGAAATCTGAGATGGCCGCCACCTTGAAAATCTATTTTTAACCCCTTCTCCTGAACTGAAAGGCCAACTGACTTGAAACTTAGTTGGAAGCATCGATGTAACTTGTAGATCAAATATAGCGAAAATTTTCTGAATGGATATTCAAGATAGTCTTCAAAATCTGTTGAACAGAAAGGCTAACTGACTCGAAAGTGGGTAGGAAGCATCAGGGTGGCTTTTAGATAAAAAAAAAAAAATTAAAATCAATCCAATTTGAAATCCAAGATGGCATCCATGGCTTCTATCTTGGAAATCTATTGTGTACGGTAGATTTCCTATTAGTTCGAACACACAAATAATTCGAACACCCTTTACTGTTTTGAAATCACTTCCCGAAAATTGCTCTTTTAGTCCGAACAGTCACATATTTTTGTCAAACTCATTTTTAAATAGTTCGAACACGTGAAGTACGATTCACAAACTGTATATGTATAGTTCGTTGATGAACATTACGTACCTCGAATTTCCGTGTGCAATCCGATGAAAAAAAAATGATACACATGAATTGTTACACAAAAAAAATAAACTTAATTTAAGAAAGAAAGCAGTCACCAACAAAAGTACCTCGCCGCTTATGTGACTGATCAAAATAGTGACCGAAGCACTCGGGTCAACTCATTCTCGCAGGCAGTTGAAAATTTATGTAATTTGTAAAGCTGATTCTGAAGAGCCTAAAAACAAATCAGAATTCGTTTTTTTAAAGCGCAGACTCATCTGGGTCTCAGTAGTTTGCAATGGTTATAAGGTACAATTTTCCTCATTGCTATTCTGCAGGTGGTCATTAAATACTGAAACCAAAAAAGGTACCTTACCGATTGTAAAAAAAAAAAAAAGGCAAAAATAGGGCAGGGTGTCACATCGGCTTATTCCGATCAGGACCTACTCTGTTAGCTTGACAGAGTTTGCAGTGCCTAGAAACAGAGCGTCGTTTCAAACAGTCATTGCGCAGGCTGGTCCAGGTCATTATATCTTGCCTAAAAAGTAAGTTACTATTTTGCGGATCATGAGTCTACCTCTGCATGAATCCCATGCAGCGTCCTACTGACAGGCTTACAATATTTCTGTTCCGACAAGTCAAAAAAAGTATCTTATCGCAAATATGAAAAAGGAAGATCCAGATTAATGTGCTCATATGTGAGTCCGATAAGTCTATTTTATTTATTGTGCATACTTACAAGGCCTGACATTCTTTATGTATAATATTAGCGGTTTTATTATTTTGAGTAGCCTGCACAGCCGATCTGGTTGCGATTAATTTGTATGAACAAAATAAGGTCTGTTTATCACAGTTCAAATTTCTAGTAACATCAAAGGGATTATAAAAGTGGCTGATTCCTTTGATGGCAATAGGTTTGTTCACCCGTCAATCATGTGGCTAGTTGGTGAATGTGTCATTGAAATGTATATGATTAACCTTTACAGCTCTGTGGGCTAATTCAGCAGACGACAAATTGATCACATTTTTCCAAGAAAACTGAATTTGACATTTCATGCAAAATGTCTTCATTGGAGATAACTTGCATGAAATGTCAAACCTGTTTTTGGGACATATATGCATAAGAAAAAAATATTCTGATGGTTAGTTGTTAATTTTTTTTATCATGCTCGTTCAGTTTTTATCGGAGATTTTCCGCAATTTAAAATAGTTCGAACAGTGTTTTTTTTCTGAAACTGATTTTCTTATAATTCGAACACCCGGATCAATTTTTATTTTTTACCTGTTCGAACTAAAGGGAAATCTACCATACTTCTTCTCCTGAACCGAAAGGCAAATTGACTAAAAACTCTATAAAAAGCATCAGGGTGTCTTGTAGATCTAAAATAGCAAAAATCTTTCCGATCGGAAGTACAAGATGGCCGCCACAGTTGCCATCTTGAAAATCTATTTTGAACTTCTTCTTCTGAATAGAAACTTCAGGCCCATTGACTCGAAACTTGATATTTTGAACTTTTTCTTCTGAACCAAAGGGGCAGTTGACTCAGACTTCATTGCAAGTATCGAGGTGACTTGTAGATCAAAAGTAACTAAACTCATTCTGATTGGAAATCCAAGAGGGCCGCCGTCTTGAAAATCAGTATTGAACTTCTTCTTTTGAATTAAAAGGCCAATTGACTCAGTTTTGTCTAGTAATCAGGTGAGGGATACAAGACCATCTTGGCCCTCTTGTATTGTATTTCTAATGGATGGCTGATTTCGGAGCTTAAGGTGGTAGTGGTAATGTCATGTTACGTACCTTTTATTATAGGAATGAATTTCATTTTTGTGGATGTAATCACTGTATAAACGTGAACAAATCACTCATGAATTAAAGAAAGCCAGAAGAGATAATGCCAAAGGGCTTTATGTTAAGTTTTGAGTGAATTTGCCAGCATTTACACATCAATAAAATCTACAAATATAAAATTCATTTCTTATTATTCCAAAAAGGTTATGTTTAAGTTGAAAATATGGCACCAATAGCTCATTTTAGAGCTTTGCGCAAAGAACATAGTTCTGGGATACCTGCTCAGCCAATCAAATTGTGCTAAATAATTGTATGTGTGTTACGCTGGAATTATACAGAATTTGACGTTTTCTTTTGGTGACACCATAAGTCCTACTACTTGCTGGATTTAAATGATAATACACTTACTTGATTATAATTTGGGTAGTTTAATTACAAAAAATAATCTAAAGATTTCAAATAACTTAGCAGAAATGCTTCAAGCTCTACAAAAATATTCAAACCCTGTTGTTTTGTTACAAAGCATCACCTCCAGTCGAACAGGGTCTATTTTTCTTTTATGTTGATATAAAAAAAAACTTGATACATTGTCTTGACAAAGATTAGCATTTCAAATAAGTTTGCATGAATTTTGAAAACTTGTTCAAGGCATGCCAATTTGTTCAAACATGCCTGCCAGGGTGACGGCCGATTTTCCATATGTTTTTAAAAGTCTTGTTATGAAAATGCAGCAGCAGAATATCAAAATAACTTTGCATGAATGTTTCTTAGATGATCCTCTAAAAAATTGTTTAAGTCTTCTTAATTCATTACAACATGGCTGCTGACCATTTGGAATGTGGCCTGATATATCTGAGAAAGATAAATTAACACCTGCTCTAGAAGCCACAGAATGTGAACAGGTTTATAGGAATAATTACAAGGTTTCACTTAACTAAAAATACTGAAACTAAACTTGATGGGCAGGTTCAGTTTCCATATATGTCTGTACAGAAAACATCAAAAGTCTTCTCTAGAACTAATAAGGAGAATGTGTACCTACATTTGTAACTGTGCATTAAATTTACAGCAGTCTGTTGAACAGTTAAGTTTTGTTGTATTCATGTACAATTAGATAACAGGGACAGCAAACAAGAATGAATTTTATGCAAACGAGTACAAATTTAAGATGGAAACCATAGACTGACTAAATTGACCTGTCGCTATGACCTTTACATTCAGTGTTCATAAGGATGTACAATTTCCGCATGACAGTCAGAAAGTCCTGCATTCCACGTGGGGCAGCCAAACCCTCACCTTCACAGGGAAGACCTGTTTACTCAGTAAATACATACTTATTAATATTATAATTCAAAAGTGAAAGTGACAGGTCAGTGCAATCCTCCTACACATTAAGTAGATATTCACATGTGATGAAAAGACAAAATATGACTGAAAAAAGTAAAGGTGTTCCGGAGATTTGTGGCCGTAGGGGCGATGGCAGTTAGAGCCCACCATGTCTTGGACTACAGCATATTTATCCTCTCTTTTTGTGGCTTTTGACCATCCCCCAATGGTACCCATTCACTGCTAGGTGATCTAAGAGAGTTTGTAAGTTGATTGTCTCAGCTAGGTTCGGACCAAAAAACTTCAGCACAGTTTTAACCTTGCGGCTATGGCACCTCCCCAAGGACGTCATCAAACAAAGTGTGGTTTTTGAAAAGAAATAGTTTTATCTCTGAATATATTCTTTTGAAGACATTATACATTAGTTACGAGGGATGTTCGAAATGAATTGCTTATTTCTATCTGGAGACTTCAAATTTCAAGCTAGCCCAAAAGTACTCATTTCATGCCCTCGAAGTACTCCCCGTGGCTAGAAATGCAAAGTTTCAGCCGATGTATCCACTTCCTGAAGGCGTCACGGTACGCTGATTTGGGCACAGTAATAAGGTACTGATGAATGGCAGATCCAAGTGCCTGTCGGGACTGGTATTTCCGCCCAGCAAGGAATGCTTTCAATTTTGGAAACAAAAAGAAATCACATGGGGCAAGGTCTGGGGAATACGGGGGGTGAGGCAAAACAGTTACTTTTTCTTTCTTCAAAAACGATAAGCAATTCATTTCGAACATCCCTCGTATTTAGTAAAGAGTTCACAATGTCATATTAGTTGCAGTATAGTACTAGATATTCAGAAAAAAAGCTATTTTTATAGCTAGAAAACAGTCTGTACTTGTCCGATAATTTCTGCACAAATCAAACCTCACATGAGCTGTACTGCCAGATAGCATGCCTTGAAGGATGTATGCCGAAAGCAAAGGTCATTATCAGACTGTGCATTTATGACCTTCAATTACTGTTTGTGGAGTTGTTAGCTTTGGAAGGGGATATATACTAATTATAGTACTATTGAAAGGACCATAAACCCTCAACTACAAGAACATAACTAAGAACTTTTTATTCTGTATTTAGCCTACATATTCAGACAGACAGTGGGGGTGGTTGGGTGAAGCAAAAGTGTCGTGTATCTTGCGTCACCCTTTGCCTCACCGAGGCCAACTGAGATTGGCTTAAAGTTGGGCAAGGCCTGCTGTCCTTGCAGCAGGTTAGGGTAGAAGGGGGATGTTTTTATTATGCCCCTGCCATTTTCAGTGGAGGCAGGGGGTGGGGGGGGGGTGCATATAGTATCACCGCTGTCCATATGTATGCCCGTCCCGTCTGTCCTTCCCATCCATACTGTCCGTCCCGTACGTAACACAAATCGTTTCCGTGCGATATCTTTTGAAAAGATTGGTGTATTGGATTGAAATTTTATACACAGGTATATAATCGTAAAATGTAAGTCAGGTTCGATTTAGGGTAAAATCCACCAATTGTTTTTGGAGTTATGGCCCTTTTTCAACTTTGAAACATTTTCAACTTTGAAAAATGGTTTCCGTTCGATATCTTTTGAAAAGATTGGTGTATTGGATTCAAACTTAATACACAGGTATATAATCATAAAATGTAGGTCAAGTTCGATTTAGGGTAAAATCCACTAATTATTTTGGGAGTTACGGCCCTTTTTCAACTTTGAAAAATGGTTTCTGTTCCATAACTTTTGAAGAGATTAGTGAATTGGATTCATATTTTATACATGAGCAAATAATTATAAAATATAGGTCAGGTTTGATTTAGGGTAAAATCCACCAATTATTTTTGGAGTTATGGTCCTTTTTCAACATTAAAAAATATTTCCGTTTGATATCTTTTGAAAACATTAGTGTATTGGATTCATATTTAATACACAGGTATATAATCATAAAATAGAGGTCAAGTTTGATTTAGGGTAAAATCCACCCATTATTATGGGAGTTATGGCCCCTCTTTCACCTTCAAAAAATGTTTTCCTTTCAATATTTTTTTAAAAAAGATTGGTGTATTGGATTCATATTTTATACACAGGTATATAATCATAAAATATAGGTCAAGTTCGATTTAGGGTAAAATCTGTCAATTATTTTGAGAGTTATGGCCCTTTTTTCAACTTCATTTTTTGCAAAATGCCTGCGTGTGGGTGAGGATGGCCCTGGATGGGGCATCTGTGTCATATTGACACATTTCTAGTTTCTTCTGTTTCTTCACTGTCATTCATTTTCTGCTTTTTCCTCTACTGTCTCTTCTATCTGTTTCTCCCTTTCTCTGGGAGACGATACAAAATGACCCACAAGGGTTGATGTGTTGTTAAACCCCAACAGAATCAATCAGACAGACAGACCTGAGCAAAAAGTGTAGACTCAGACAAGCCACCACGTTCTACACTGTTTGCCACTCATCCAGCAGTTTTACCATTACAAAATTCTGCAAATTTGTTGAAACTAAGGAAAATGAATGATCGCATGAACAAAACAGGAACATTTACATTAAATTAATATACTTATCTTACTTTACATTTGAGATTTATGATATTACATGTTTACATCATAGAAAATCACTTTATCCTCTGAATTTTGCTTTTGTGATGATCAGATGCAAGAATCACATCACACAGAGCTATGAGGTATCATATCTGGTCTTTCAGGGAAAATTTTGCTGATTGGTCAGTTTCCCCTGACACCTTTATAACCTTATTTAATTATATCAGTCAGTCAGGAATGTGAGACATCATTAGAATGAGATAAACTGGCTGTGCTATAGCACCATTAAGCTCCCTGATTATAACATGTACCAAATAACTCCTAACAGTTCAGTTCAGTGCTTCATGGGATATACAATGTCTAAAAATGGTGCTCAAAACAAAGGAAGACAATAATTATGGCAGTTTCACTGTCGTTTTGATATTTCAATCCTTTATGAAAATATTGTGCATCTGACAAAGAGAAAGTTCTATTGCAAATACAACACAGATTCTGGTAATACACAGACTGTTAACCCTTAAAGCGCCAAGCAAAATTTGTAGCAGACGACATTTATTTTTATTTTTTTAATTTTTCAAAGAAAACAAGTCTTGATATTTCATGTGAATCGTCTGCTTTCTTGTTTCAAACAAGATGATTTTTCAAGGTTTTCCCTATGTAAGTCCATATAAAACATGTGGGCCCCTGGGCGGGGTCATTTTTAGCCCCTGGGCAGGGCCATTTTTGGCCCTGGGCTATAACTTGAACAATCTTGGCAGAGGTCCACTAGACAAAGCTGTGTACCAAATATGAAAGGCATGGGCCTTCTGATTTCAAACAAGAAGATTTTACAAGGTTTTTCCCTATAAGGGTCTATGTATAACATGTGACCCCTAAGGCGGGGCCAGTTTTAACCCCAGGGCTATAATTTGAAAGTTCTTGGTAGAGGCCCATTAGACAAAGCTGTGTACCAAATATAAAAGACCTGGGCCTTCTGGTTTCAGATGAGAAGATTTTTAAAGGTTTTCCCTATAAGGGTCTATGTAAAACATGTGACCCCTAGGGTGGGGCAAATTTTGACCCCAGGGTTATTATTTGAACAACTTTGGTAATGGTCCATTAGGTGAAGATACATACCAAATATCAAAGATCTGGGCCTTCTGGTTTCAGACAAGAAGATTTTTAAAGGTTTTTCCCTATAAGGGTCTATGTAAAACATGTACGGTATGGGGGCTTTATATATTTTATTATGATATGAGAAAAGTTTGCGAAGGGTATGGATGTGTCATTAGACCAATTAAGGACTGTAATAAGGTGTTATGCAAATCTGTACTAGAACGTACCAATCTAGTGCACTAGGGCCTGACCCACAATGCCCACAAAGTGCCCAGATAGTAACATACAAGTCAGCACTGTATTGCTATTTGGGAATATTTCTGACTCAATGTGTAGCTTCTGACATCAAATGAACCTTAGGTGTTATATTATGAAAGGGAATGAACATCAGTATAAGGAGTTGGAATTTGAACTCAGTATGATAAAATTTGCTTAAGTAGGGGATGTTTGTCACACCTTTAGGTGCAAGCATATGATTGGGAGCATAGTGTTTTACAAACCAAATCTAGTTTCTTTTGTCATGCATTTATAGATTTTACTTGACTTCCCTGAAGCTCTTGTTTAAAATGCAGTGTGATTACCGTAAAAAGTCTTCCATACAGCATTATTGTGCTGTTTTATCAAAGTTGTTCAAATTATAGCCCTGGGGTCAAAACTGGCCAGGCCTTAGGGGTCACATGTTTTACATAGACCCTTATAGGGAAAAACCTTTAAAAATCTTCTTGTCTGAAACCAGAAAGCCCAAGTCTTTGATATTTGGTACACAGTTTTTTCTAATGGACCTCTACCAAGATTGTTCAAATTATAGCCCTGGGGTCAAAATTGGCCCTGCCCTAGGGGTCACATGTTATAGATAGACCCTTATTGGGAAAAACCTTTTAAAATCTTCTTGTTTGAAACCAGAAGGCCCATGCCTTTGATATTTGGTACACAGCTTTGTCTAATGGACCTCTGCCAAGATTGGTGAAGTTATAGCCCTGGGGCCAAAAATGGCTCTGCCCTCGTGGTCACATGTTTTACATAGACCCTTATAGGGAAAAACCTTTAAAAATCTTCTTGTCTGAAACCAGAAGGCCGAGATCTTTGATACTTGATATGTATCTTCACCTAATGGACCATTACCAAAGTTGTTCAAATTATAACCCTGGGGTCAAAATTGGCCCCACATATTTAACATAGACCGTTATAGGGAAAACCTTTAAAAATCTTCTCATCTGAAACCAGAAGGCCCAGGTCTTTGATATTTGGTACACAGCTTTGTCTAATGGGCCTCTACCAAGAACTTTCAAATTATAGCCTATGGGGTTAAAATTGGCCCCGCCTTAGGGGTCACATGTTATACATAGACCCTTATAGGGAAAAACCTTGTAAAATCTTCTTGTTTGAAACCAGAAGGCCCATGCCTTTGATATTTGGTACAAGCATTGTCTAGTGGACCTCTGCCAAGATTGTTCAAGTTATAGCCCAGGGCCAAAAATGGCTCTGCCCAGGTGCTAAAAATGACCCCGCCCAGGGGCCCACATGTTTTACATGGACTTATATAGGGAAAACCTTGAAAAATCGTCTTGTTTGAAACAAGAAAGCCCATCCCTTTGATATTTGGTACACAGCTTTGTCTAGTGGACCTCTACCAAGATTGTTCAAATTATAACCCTGGGGTCAAAATTGGCCTCACTCTAGGGGTCACATGTTATACATAGACCCTTATAGGGAAAAAACCTTTAAAAATCTTGTCTAAAACCAGAAAGCCCAGGTCTTTGATATTTGGTATGTAGCTTCATCTAGAGGACCTCAAGCAAGATTGTTCAAATTATAGCCCTGGGGCCAAAATTGATCCCACCCAGGGGCCAGCATGTTTTTACATAGACTAACATAGGGAAACCTTTAAAAATCTTCTTGACTGAAACCAAAAGGCCCAGGTCTTTGATATTTGATATGTTGCTTCATCTAGTGGACCTCTACAAAGATGGTTCAAATTGTAGCCCTTGGGCCAAAAATAGCCCTGTCCAGGGGCGAACATGTTTTACATAGACTAACATAGGGAAAACCTTGAAAAATCGTCAACTAAAACCAGAAGGCCCAGGTCTTTGATATTTGATATGTAGCTTCATCTAGTGGACTTCTACCAAGATTGTTCAAATTATAGCCCTGGGGCCAAAATTGGCCCCGTCTTGGGGCCCACTTGTTTTACATAGCTTTATATAGAGAAAACCTTTAAAACTCTTCTTGTTTGAAACCATATGGCCCAGTTGTTTGGTATTTGGTACACAGCTTTGTCTAATGGACCTCTGCCAAGATTGTTCAAATTATAGCCCTAGGGCCAAAATTGGTCTCGCCCAGGGCCTCACATGTTTTACATAAACTTATATAGGGAAAACCTTTAAAAATCTTCTTGTCTAAAACTGGAAGGCCCAGGTCTTTGATATTTGGTATGTAGCCTCGTTGAATGGACCTCTACCAAAGTTGTTCAAATTATAGCCCTGGGGTAAAAAATGGCCCCGCCCTGGGGCCCACTTGTTTTACACAGACTAATATAGGATGGCCCCATTCTTAGTATTGAAGCAGAAATAAGAAAAATGCTATAGATTATCATTAGCCATGCCCATGACTTTAAGGTCTATGAAACACACTTTTGAGTTTTTTTGTCATAAGTTTTATGTTGAAATATTTAAAGAGCTCATAATTTTCTAACAAAATGATGGATTTAGTTAATATTTGGTATGATGTTAGATATCAATCCAAAGTATCCAAGTCCCCCTCCGTTTGTTAGTTTATTCATTTATCCATTTGCCCATCTGTTCATCAGGCCTTCAAATGCCATAAGAGGGGCTGATTTTCCATAAAAATTAACATGCATACATTGCAGCTTTTGCTTTAAAAGACCTCCTCTGACACTGCTGGACAGATTTTTCAATAATTTCACAAGAATGTTCCTTGGGTGATCCTCTACCAAAATTGCTCAAACCGTCCTACTCTGCTGAACAAGCTTGCCACCAGAGCTAAAAATAAAAGAAAAAAAAATAAGACATCATGGGATCTTGCTTCTGTCAAGCACCAGCCCCCCACTCCCCTAGGTCTATAATACTGTACAAGGCAACATGCTTTTATCTGTGCCAAGCAACACATTCCTCCCAAGGTCTGTATAACACAGTTCTTAAACCTCCAGCCTGTCATCTGAAAGCATTCATTTTCAACAAATTTTAAACATACATAGTCCTATGAAGAAAAACTATAGTCTTTTAGTATATACTAGAGACAATGACACTCAGGTGAGCAAATTAGGACCCTCTTGTTTGTGTTCTTTGTTTCCAGGAGCGAACTTTATACACAATACATACATCAAAAAAAAAAAAATCCACCCCCAACCCACAAAAAAATCAAAGTGTCTGCCACTGCAGTTGGATTAGCTAATACGGTTTAAATGCCATGTGGTGAGTGTAAAAGTCTCCTTGCATCATAACTTAGTGTTTATCTTTATTTTCATTGGGCTCATTGAGTCCATTCTACTATCTTGGAAATATGCTCTAGTCAGCGCTAGAGGGTGTGTGCAACCCTGAAAACTATTGCAGTCATATGAAGAGCCTTAGTATAACCAAATCTGAAATAGTGCAGCAACCCTCACGCTCACACCCCCTACCAGTTTTGATTGAAATTATATTTTTAAATATAATGTATGAGTCCCACAGTCCCAAGTTTGATAATATCATCTCTTTATTATCCCCGTGCTTTTTGGAGAAAAAGCGGGGATATTGTGATACCCCTTGTCTGTCCGGCCCTCCGGCCGTCCCGGCAAACGATAGGACACTATTTGGGTGTGCCTATGTTGGGTACTTGCCATTTATTCTGTTAGTGTCCAAAAAAGGTAGCCAACAAATCTGAGGGTTTGTTGGGTATTTTAGGGGCATTTTTGTTGCTTGTTGGGTATTTTTTTACTATTGAAGTACCCAACTACAGTTCATTCCTGAGAAGCCGGCCTCGGTGGCTCAGTTGGATGCGCCGTCCGACTGGAGACCAGGAGGTCGCGGGTTCAACCCCCGCCGAGGTCGGCAACATTCTTTCGTGGAGATTGATCATGAAATATTTTCTACGGTCATTCTCTCCCTTCCGCTGATTCAAGAAGGGCAGTTGTCAGTTTCTGGCGAAAGAATGTGCACAATACTGGTTAACCGCTTAGAGGACTAAGCCTGCCCAGTAAACGTGTGGTTAGGTAAACTG
Source organism: Anodontia alba (assembly GCA_964016985.1). Lineage (NCBI taxonomy): Eukaryota > Metazoa > Mollusca > Bivalvia > Lucinida > Lucinidae > Anodontia > Anodontia alba. The sequence goes on from OZ024831.1 coordinate 74,609,870, forward strand.
ACCGCGCTCGACATGACCCCATTGGGTTGACTGGGCCGTAAAACCTCAGCACAAACAAAATCATTCCTGAGAAAGTCCGTCTGTTCGTCTGTAATGTCACACCATTGCTCCTAGACAATTTAAGCTAGAATCTCGAAACTTTCACAGGTGATAACCCTATGGATGAGGACTGGAAGAACATATTCGGAATTTTGATGTGACCTCTGGGGACAGGGCAAGGGGGTGTGGCCCCGAAGGGTCCAAAATCCATTTTGTACAAACATAGACATGTTGCATATCAAAATCGAAGTTAATGAAGAGTAGAATACAGTGGTGCAAAAATTTTGCCCCAGGGGCATGTCTGGGAGTCACTAGTGGTCAAAAAGTAGGAGTTTGGGTCCTATGTTTTGATTGTTAGGCTTTTTTAGCTAGAACCTTGAAACTGTCACAGGTAATAGCCCTATGGATGAGGACTAGAGGAACACATTTGGATGTGCAGGGAGATATGCGATGGCGCTGGCACGGGGATATGCGAAGGCGCGCCATCGACTTGCTCTAGTTGAAGTACTTGTTGATGCTTTAAGCCCTAACACATGCGTTTAATGGTAGCTTCTATTATCACAAAATATACTGAAGAATATTCCTTTGGAAAAAAAACAGAACAAATCAAATCCAGTAAATCGGAGCCTCGGTTTGATCGTATTTATTCATGAAGAATAATGAAATAATGAAACATCCCTTACGCCCCACTAGCCAAATGATATAATAATAAAATAACTGTCAAGAAGCATGCGCATGCAGCAGTTATACCTGTACATTGCAATGTCTTCTTTGCCTATTTCATTTACTGGGGCGAGGAACCAAAACACCCCAGGGGTGAAATCTCTTATGGAACAAACACTCCGAGTGGCTAACTTGAAAAGGGGCAAAACCTCCCAGGATGAACTAACTCTTGACCATTCGATTGCAGTGCTTGTCTTTTTGCTCATTCTATTTTCGAGGAAGTGTCTGTTTATGTTAACTTTATACTGTAAATTATAGTATTCATCTTGTCTTACAGGACCTTAGAAGAGATTGTGTTTCATGATTGCAACCTTTTCCGCATATCTCCATTTCTGTTTTCTGTCAAGGGTTATTCCATTTTTATGGAGGAATATAAGTACTTGGACATTCACATGTCCTAAAATTTGACAAGTTCAATTTATTACACGATGATGTGTTTAAAAACAGTTGATGAGTTGCAAAGAGTCCATACCTTGATACTTGTTTGCTCAGACCCATCTTTTCAAATCCTTAGGGTAAATATGGTTGCCAGAATGCATATTTATGTAAAGGGGAAAATATGAATACAGTCTGTACTTGTACTTCATGCACATTTCAGTACCAAACCACCTGTGGCATTTCAGTGGACAGCCCAGTATGTGCTGGATTGTGTGTTTTACCTTCTGTTTTTGGTTATGATACGGGCAGGGTATATACCGGTATTATCTGTAGCTCTGGGCTTACTTATTGTATGTGTTTAGTTACTTCTTATACCCCGCCACACAATAGAGGCGGGGTATTATGGTTTCACATTGGACGTCCATGTGTCTGTCAGTCATCTGTTAGTATTGCGTTTCTGGATGATAATTTGAGTAAACATCAATGGATTTTCACCAAACTTAATATATATATTGATATTGTGGAGATCTGGTTTGGGATTGATAATGGGCAAATTTTTGTCAAGGGAGTTATCTGCCCAAGACATGCCCATGGTTTTGTTTCCAGACAATAACGAGTAAATATCAAGGGATTTTAACCAAACTTGGTACATACATTGATATTAAGGAGATCTGATTTGGGATTGCTAATGGGCAAAAGTTGTCAATTTTTGACACAGCCCGCAACACGATAAAATGTTTTTATGTTTTTATTATGTACTGATTTAGTCCTTGATGCGATGCTTGCTATATGTGGTTGTTTGTTTAAATGTTTTCAGCTGGTTCTACCCTAGAGGCGATGGCTTTAGCAGTGGAAAAAGCCGCTGTTGTGCTTATATGTATGTCTCAGAAATATAAAAATAGTCCAAACTGCAGAACTGGTGAGTTTGAACATGTTTAGTCTTGTTAGCATTAACCTTTAAGAGAATAGCTACACATTCAGCGGAGGTATTTCTGTCAATTTTGTTTTCGCATTCCTTCTTGAAAGGACAAAAAAAAAAAAAAAAAAAAAGGAAGAGAGGAAAATATAAAAAAAAAGAATGCATACCTCCTTCTTAAAAGGGATCCACTAAAAGGAAAGATTTGCTCCTCAGATTCTTTCCTTTTAGAGTATATCCCTTTTGTAAAGGGACTTGGTGTTAAAGAAAGCAAACAGGAAATCACAACAGTTGTCTCCCTTGTAAACATGGAGTACATGAGTCGTAATGTTCTTAAATATATTCTATATAGAAATATCTTTTGAAAACAAAAACATAAGTGGTTACCCCAAAAATGCCACGATCACACACAGCTGCCTCCAGGCACCAAAAGTACCACATCATTGCAGGGGTACAGTGTTTTCAGCTGGTTCGTGATTCCATCATTCCATGATTTAATCATTTCAACTTCGTTGCTGCTGAATATCTTGAAAAAGAATAGAATGGAATTAGATCAAATTTTTGCATATGCATTGACTAGATCTGTGTGGGATTGTTACATGTCAATTTCCGCAAATTTACAACATGGTTATGGCCCTTGGTTATCGTCAAAATTTAGTTTCTGCTCAATATCTTGTGAACGAATTTATGGAATTTAATCATTTTGCATTTGCATTGACCTTAATCGGATCTAGGTTGGGATTGTTACAAGTCATTTTTTGAAAATTTACAACTGAGTTATGGCCCTTGGTTATTGTCAGAATTTCGTTCCCACTCAATATCTTGTGAATGAATTGATGGAATTTGATCAAATTTTGTGTATGCATTGACCTTAACCAGAACTAGGTTGGGATTGTTACATGTCAACATTTGCAAATTTACAACAGTTATGGCCCTATGTCATTGGTAAAATTTCGTTTCTGCTCCATATCTTGATGAAATTTTGCATATGCAAGACTTTTCCCAGATCTAGGTTTGGATTGTTACACGTCAATTTTCACAGATTTACAACAGAGTTATGGCACTTGGTTAGTGTCAAAATTTCATTTCTGCTCAGTATCTTCTGAATGAATAAATGGAATTTTATCAAATTTTGCATATGCATTGGCCATAACTAGACATATATTTGGATTGTTACCCATCAATTTTTGCAAATTTACAACAGAACTATGGCCCTTGATTATCATTAGAATTTCATTTCCACTCAATATCTTGAGAACAAATGAATGGAATTAGACCAGATTTTGCATATACATCGTCATAGACCAGATCTACATTTAGATTGTTACGTGTCAATTTTTGCAAATTAACATCGTTATGGGCCTTGGTTTTGTGAAAGTTTTATTTCTGCTCAATATCTTGTGAATGAATTGATGGAATTTGATCATATTTTGCATATGCATTGACATTAACCAGATCTAGGTTGGGATTATTACCACTAAATTTTTACCAAATTTACAACAGAGTTATGGCCCTTGGCTATTGTCAAAATTTCATTTCCGCTTGATCATATTTTGCATATTCATTTACCTTAACCAGATCTAGGTTGGGATTGTTACTTGTCAATTTTCACAATTTCTCATCAGAGTAATGGCCCTTGATAATCATATGAATTTCATTTCCGCTCAATATCTTGAAAACAAATTGATGGAATTAGACCAAATCTTAAATATGCATTGATGTTGATCAGATCTACGTTGGGATTGTTACGCTTAAATTTTCACAAATTTACAACATGGTTATTGCCCTTGGTTGTTGTCAAAATTTTGTTTCAATATCTTGTGAACAAACTGATGGAATATGATCAAATTTTGTACATGCATTGACCTTAACCAGATATAGGTTGGGATTGTTATACGTCAATTTTTGCAAATTTACAACACAGTTATGGCCCATGGCTATTGTCGGAATTTTGTTTTCACTTGATATCTTGTTAATGATCTGATGGAATTTGATCAAATTTTGTATATGCATTGATGTTGACCAGATCTACTTTGGGATTGTTATGCATCAATGTTTGCAAATATTCAACACAGTTATGACCCTTGGTTATTGTCAAATTTCATTTCTGTTCAATACCTTTGGAAAAAATTGATGGCATTTGACCAAGTTAAGCATATGCATTGATGTTGACCAGACTAGGTTTTGATTGTTATTCTTCATTTTTAGCAAATTTACAACACAGTTATGGCACTTGGTTATTGTCAAAATTTCGTTTCTTCTCAATATCTTGCCTGTAAAGGCAATTAAACTTTATGTAAAATCTGGTCCTACTATGCGTTTTTTGCTGGGGATATCTAATAAGCACTGCTTTTTGACATTTCTTGTTTGTTCATGAAGGCAACACTGCTCCCCCTCTCTAGCCACATGTTTTACAGAACTGTATTTGCACAATTAAATAAAACATACGCTGTGACTTCAAAAGAAAGTGAATCTTCCCTATGATGAAGGATGGGGAAAAATTTTTGGCCAGCATATAACACAATTTGTTTTATTGTTTAGTATGTTCTGTAAAGAGACATCCTTTCCAAGCTAGTTACTCATCATTACATCGAAAATAACAGACCAGTTTTTATTTAGTTTGTTCACGAACAGGAATGTAAAAGATAAAATTGCTCATGTCCTCCAGCCGCATCTAGAGCAGCGTCTATTTAACAATTATACTTTACAAAAAAGGGATCAAATCATGTTTGTGAAAACTGTTTTAAATGCAGTTTGCTGCAGTTTAGATTCAATATATACTTCAACCGCTTTATAACAGGAATAGTTATAACACGGCTTTGGATATAACACGGTTCAAAGATGAATCCCAAAAATGCATAGATTATATTGAAAAATGACCATAAATGACACGGTTGCTTAACTAACACGGTTTATGCTATGGACCCCAACAATAGTGTTATAAAGAGGTTGTGGTGTATTAACAATTGCTGCTTGCCAAGGAAACTAGTAAGGTAGATTTTAACCTAGTGGACGAGTACTAAACTTTAGAATGTCTGTCGACCTATTCATATCTCTAAGGGAATGTATACTATTTCAAGGGAGCAACTCCCTTCAGGAGTAAATTCTTCCCTTTTAGAGTAGTCCTCTTTTCAGAGGTGGTTTGATGTGCATGAAAGCCAGCATGAAGTAAACAAAAGTATCTCACTTGGAAAATCTATCAGATGTACGGTATCAAAAAGCTAGATATCTATCAATTCATTTATATGTTTCTGAAGAAAAATTTCTGCATATTCTTTTTTTCAGAAGCTGAATATGTGTACAGATTACGGAAAGATTTTGTACCCCTACGTCTTCAGCGCGACTATGTTCCTGATGGCTGGTTGGGGATAATGGTTGGTACCCGGCTATACTTTGATGTATATACAGAAGAAACTATTGATATGCAGATTCCAAGACTGGTGAAAGAACTTAGAGACAGGGGTAAAATCTTTCCATGTGACATTGTGGACCAAGGTGAAGCACATATCTTTTTGCCCTTGTTGTTCATGTAATTATGTGCTAAAGCCCACTTTCATTTTGTATGTTGTGTGAAGTAACATTTTCACTCAGTATTTAGAAGATAGAAATCTCTGTGTAACATACAACAGTCTTCTTGACATTATGCATGGATACGAAGACATGCGCAAATATATCAAAAACGGAAATACAAAGATATAAAGAGAGGGAATCCATATATCTGGATGCGAGTGCAGGTCCAGAAAAAAATAGCAAAATCTTATGACATTCTCACCTGTGCATACAGATTCCTGCCCTGATCTCATCAAGGCTTGCACATCTTGTATGTATAATAAATGGGTCTTCTAGAACCTACTTACCTAATTGCTTAGTCTTGATCATACTACCAGGATGATCTTTTAATCCTTGTATCCTTGTTCCTCATCATAAAGCATGCTGTACAATTTTATATTGCTTATCCCCTTAATGATGAGATGATTTATATCAACATGAAGCTAATTTGGCATTTTAAGTATTATTATACAATTATTGACTGTTGAAGAATTGGATATTGTGTGATATCCACCAGAGAATACCAAGTTTGACTGAGGCAATAGCCAAGGTCAATGTTGGTATTCAGTAGTGGATATCAACGTCATATCCAGTAACTCAGCAGTCAACAATTGTTTTATTACATAGTTTGTCTTTTCTATTGATAACTGTGGCAATAACAGTCAACACCAGACCTCATTAATATAAAAAGCGTGCATCGACGTTTGCGTCACTACTGGCGGCATCACTAAAAGTTGATATCTAATTTTAGAAACTGATATACACTGGAAGACATGTGCAAGCCAGTGTATATCGCAATCTGTGGACTGGGCTGAAGGCGTCTCTGTGTTTCCCTGTATATTTATATGGGAAACTTTAAAAATATTGTCAGAAATCACTGGACCAATTTCAATATAATTTTGCAGAAGTGTGTCTTTGGTGACCCTCTAGCAAGATTGTTTAAGCCATTATAATTCCTCAAAAGAACTTGGCCACCAGGGGCAGGGCTTATTTTCCCTATATATCTATATAGAAAATTTTATATAACTTCTTCTTGCTGAAACCACTCGACCAATTTCAGTATGATTTATAAGAAATGTTCCTTTGGTGACCTCTACCAAGATTGTTCAAGCCATGATAATTTGTTAAAAAACATGACCACAAGGGGACAGGGCTTTTTTTCCCTATATATCTCTATAGAAAACTTTAAAATATTTCTTGTCAGAAATTACTGGCCAAATTTCAATATAATATGGCAGCAGTTTTTCTTTGTTGACCCTCTACTAAGATTGTTTAAGCCATCATGATTTGTACAAAAATCATGGCCACGAAGGGTGGGGCTTATTTTACCCTATATATCTATTCAGAAAATTTTAAAAATCTTCTTGTCAGAAACAACTGGACTGATTTCAATATAATTCAGCAAAACTGTTTCTTTGATGACCTTCTACCAAGATTGTTCAAGCCATCATGATGCGTCAGACAACATGGCCACCATGTGGCCGGGCTTATTTCCCCTATATTTATAAAATGGTCAAAGAAATAAGACAAAACACAGCTTTTTTAACGTTTCGACTTCACATCTTCTTCAGAACTAAACTCCATATTGAAAAACCCATTATTTATAGAAATTTTGAAGATCCGATTATTATAGGACCATCCTGTCATTCTTGAACATAAAATTTATACAAAAATCTTAAAGCAGTGAACTTGACTGAAACTTCAGTAGTAAGTATGCAAATCTGTTTGCTCAGGTGAGCAATATAGGACCATCATGGTCTTCTTATTTTGATTGAATTTCCAAATATAATGATGTTTTGAAAATACATAGGCAGGAAGGTCTATCAGAACTCAAATGTTATGGCAACTTCAGTATGATTGTAATGCAAAAACAATCGAAAGGATTGTCAGTCATTATGAAAAGATAATGATAACTTTGCCTCCCTCTTTAATTGCATGACAGATTGTATGGTGGCTCTTTTCTCAGCCTACTGCTGTCTTTGGTCAGACCCATCTTTTTCCAACTTGTAGTTTTCTGTTGGTCTGGTTTCAGATTACCGGAATCCTCTACTTTGTTTCATTGTTTTCATTGTGATTCTTTGATTATCTGTATTGTACTATAATGGTTCATTGATGAGGTATGAACACATTATCTGTATTGTACTATAATGGTTCATTGATGAGGTATGAACACATTATCAGTATTGTACACATATTGATGAGGTATAAACACATTATCTGTATTGTACTATAATGGGTTCATTGATGAGGTATGAACACATCTGCATTGTACTATAATGGTTCATTGATGAGGTATGAACACATTATCTGCATTGTACTATAATGGTTCATTGATGAGGTATGAACACATTATCTGTATTGTACTATAATGGTTCATTGATGAGGTATGAACACATTATCTGTATTGTACTATAACGGTTCATTGATGAGGTATGAACACATCTGCATTGTACTATAATGGTTCATTGATGAGGTATGAACACATTATCTGTATTGTACTATAATGGTTCATTGATGAGGTATGAACACATTATCAGTATTGTACACATATTGATGAGGTAGAAACACATTATCTGTATTGTACTATAATGGGTTCATTGATGAGGTATGAACACATCTGCATTGTACTATAATGGTTCATTGATGAGGTATGAACACATTATCTGTATTGTACTATAATGGTTCATTGATGAGGTATGAACACATTATCTGTATTGTACTATAATGGTTCATTGATGAGGTATAAACACGTTTTTGTAGTTTTTAGCTGCATCGGAATTACGGGTGCTGCTTTGGTTTACTAAAACTAGTTTAAGCTCCCCCTTTCCCACATCCAGTAGTTGTTTCTGCTGCAATTCTTCTTTGTTTGTATGTTAGTTATTGCAACTGTGCCCTTGCGTCTTGTCATTGTTTGTTCCTATTCTCTTTTGTATCCAGCCATTCAAATGGTTATGTAAGTCTAAAACAAAGTCCCTGACCAGAATGCATGAATGGGCATGCTGATCTGGGCCGTTTTTGTCCGCATATTTTCTGAAGACACAATTTCAGATGGCATGGCTTATTTGTATTCCATGTACAAATAGTCACAGTTTGAATTTCAGGCCCAGTTCTTCAAAACTAATGATGCCGTAAGTTAAGGTATCATTAAAACTTTGATCATTAAACATGGCATATATGCTAATATTTTTGCTGAAGAAATGGGAGTAGCTTTTGCATTTTCAAAAGCTACTCCAATTTTTTCAGCAAAAATACCTGTGAATTAGATATTGTACTTACTAGAACAGTTAACATTTTGACCATCAACAAGCTCGTTAAGTTAAAGATGCTTTGAACAACTGGGCCCAGTTCTTTACCCAAAAATCAGAATAAAGACTATGCATAACATAAAAATAATGAGAACTACTAATGTAGACTTGGTGTATAATGCAATGCATTAAGTTTGTCTAGGTTATGTAAACTAAGATTGTTTTGTAAGCAAAACATGCAAGTGCCCTTCAGAACTGTACTGGTCTCTGGTGGCAAGCCTTTGGTTATGTTTAGGGACATGACAAGACTAAAGATGTTCTTGTCAGATTACACAGGGCAGCCTCAGTAAAGTCACTGTGATATTTCTGCAAAAGATTTACAGAAATGTTCCTTGAGTATATCTCTACCGAACATATGAATTCTATCCAAGATGTTGAATTTGCTTGGATGCCATGGCAACCAAAATAGTGAAAAAATAAAAAAAAAATGATGTTAAAAAAATAACTTCTCAGAAGGAGGGTAAAGCTGAAGCTCTGCAAAAATATTAGCTTTTACAGCAGTACACTCAGGTATGCATTGTGACCTATGGCCTCTGGTTCCCTTTTCTCCTGTCCACCAGCTCTTCAGGCTTTTTTCTCTCTTTGTCTGGGAGATGACTGAACATGCTCACAAGGGCTGAACAGAACCCCACCCCACACTTCAAAAATGCACTTGCTTTTCAAGTCCTTCTTTGTTTAGTATTCATAAATTGATGCCAAAAAGAATGATCCTTGATAGCAGTGAAAACACTCCCAAAATTGAAAACACCTTAGCTAGTTTCAGCAAATAAGGCTTCATCAGTGACCCTCATATAAATGTAAAAAAAAAAAAAAAAAATATTGAAATGGGCTCAATAATCACAAAGGACAAATATAAACTTTACTATGGTTAAATAGGGGGAGACATTTTATGGCTGCCACATGGCACCCCGGTTTAACCTACTTTCCTGCAGTCTTGCTATAGACCATGTCTTGTTAGGGCTGTGTGTCCTGATTCACTGGGTATCTTTGTATCTTTTCTACATGTAGCTGCTCATATGTATTGTGTGATTATAACACAGTTCCTCTTTATACCCTTATGTCTGAACCTGTGTAACTGTTTTGTACCACAATTTCACTGCATCGCATAGACATTCAGAATTGATAGGGCTGTAGGATAGTGGACCAGTACTAAATAAGATCACTATGTACATGTGTAACAACTTATCCTGTCATATCACCAATTTTTGTAGGCCTTGTAACTCCAGCAAGGATGCTTTCCCGAGAAGCAGTTCCCTTATTAGCAAGCCGAAGTATGGAGGTAGTCGCGTGGTCGCAGGTAGAAGTCAATAACTGGCTCAAGTCTGCAGGCTGTGAGGATATCTTAAACAGGTATATTAAGGTGCAACACTCTAGATAGGCTTGTGCATGAAGATGTCAAGACAAAATAAGATGTAGTTTGAATCCAAAAAACATACATAATGGTAATATCAGAGCTGGTGAGCCTTTGAACAGACAACTAACAGTACATGTATGTGTATATTTATAAATTTAGCATATGGTAAAGCAGAGAAAAGACAGCAAAATATGGTGGATACAGGGCATGTGTGGAGTTTCATCAACAAATGTCACCTAACGCATAGACCCAAGCATTTAAACCCAAAGTAACCAGACTGAAACATTAAAGGCAAAACTAATTATGCTTATGCTTGAAAGCATCTACACAGGCAGTTCACAATGTCCCAGAGCTGTCGAGTCTTACAACGATTTACATACAACGTTGTTAGAATCATATTAGTCCCAACTGAAACTCAGACCTTTGATCTGGTGAAATTGGAGTTTTTAAATCACCAAATAAAAGTTTTACAAGAGGGACTGCATATCTGAGAGAATTCTTCCAAATTCGCTAGTTGCAGGATCTGTAAAATTTTCCATCTAAAGTTACAAGAATCAAGATGCATGTATCTATCTTTATAAGCTTTAATCAAACAGTTGAAAATGAATCGTTTAGTTACAATAGTTTTGTTTTTTAAAAAAAACCTTTAATTGCTGTTTTGTTCATTCTTCAAATGTGCAGACTTTAGTTGTATTTTTGAAAGAAAACCTTCATAAGAACTGCTTTATCTGTGTAGACGAGTCCAATGGGTATATGTAAACACAGTTGGGGAGGATTAGGAAATAAAAACAATATTAATTATATTCTGTCAGAAGCTATCCTTTGCAAATAAGGAACAAGGAAATATAACAAGGGTCAGAATTAAGAACAAGGTTTTGATTATGTAAAACTGATTTAACCCTTGTCCTGCTGAACCCAGATATACCCTGCCTTTGCAAACTGTGGATCCAGATCAGTTGGCTTCTGAAGAAGCCAACTGATCTGGATATGCACTGTTTGTTAATAAGTATGTGAATTTATATCAACAACCTGGATCAAGTAATCTGATTGGCTGAAATTATAAGTGGGCCCGGCATCTTAATTTATTCAGCAAGACAAGGGTTAAGTACTCTAAGTAGTTTTCCGCTAACCCTTTCAGTGTGGTTCCTATGTCGGTTAACACCACAGTGTCGTTGTGTTTTATCCTTGTATGTTCCTCGTCTGTTCTTTTGGTGTCTTTCAAATGGCTGTGCTTTGTGTTTTTGGCCTTTCCTGGCTAACATCATTCATATTTTTCATGACTTGGTCTCCGAAAACCCCTTGTGGAATTCAAGCATATCTAGGTGTCTGTAATAATGGCCCCTTATCTAATTACTACTGCTGGGACTTCTGGTTTGATGGTAAAAATGATTAATAATGAGGGCAATATATATATATATATATAGTGAAAAAGCCAGTTAAGAGATAATGAAAATAAGTGGAGTAAATGTAGTTAATTCCAAATTAAACAACTACATTTACTCCACTTATTTTCATTATCTCTTAACTGGCTTTTTCACCAATTGTACGTCATACGAAGAGTTTCAACAATTTTTTCTATATATATATATATATATATATATATATATATATATATATATATATATATATATATATATATATATATATATATATATATATATATATATATATATATATATATATAAATATATGTATATGTACAGTTTCATATTTTATGGGACACAGTGTTTGTTGAAGGGGGACCAGCGCTCGATATGACCCCATTGGGTTGACTGGGCCATAAAACCTCAACACAAATAAATATAACACAAAGGTGTACTCCAATAGCTTAGTGAGATTAGAATTGAGAAAACAACATTTGATTGGCTGAATCCTAAGACAGTAACATTTGAAATTGATCCTGAACAGTGCTGTGGTTTATTCTTTTTAATATATATCTAAAATTGTGAATTATTTTTTTACAATGACTATTCAGCAATTATGTCTAAATGGTATAAAATAAATAAGCAAGCGGGCCAAGATGGACCTGTGTCATTCACCTGAGTACCAGACAAGTTTTAGTCAGTTAACCTTCCAGTTCAGGAGAAGCAGTTCAAATTTTTTTTTTCAAGACGACGTTTTGGATTTCTGATCAGAAGGATTTTAGCTATTTTTATTTACAAGTCATCTTAAAACCCTACCAACTTTCCAGTCACTTGGCCTTTTGGCTCAGGAGAAGAAGTTCAAAATAGATTTGCAAGATGGCAGGAATCTTGAATTTCTGATCAAAAGGATTTTAGCTATATGTATTTTTGATTTACAAGTCACCATGATACTTCCTACCAAATTAAGTTTTGGAGTCACTTGGGCTTTCCATCCTGGAGAAGTAGTTCAAAATACATTTTCAAGATGGCCGCCATGCCTGGCATCCTGGCTTTCAGATTGGAAAGATTTTAGCTTTTTTTTTTATCTTCAAGTCGCCATGATACTCTCTGCCAAATTTTGAGTCAAATGGCCCTTTGGCTCAGGAAAAGTTCAAAATAGATTTTTAAAACAGTGGCCATGGTGGTCCTCTTAAATTCCTGCTCTGAACTATTTTTGCAGTATTTGATTTACAAGTCACCTGATACTTCCTACCAAGTTTCAAGTCAGCTGGCCTTTCATTTCAGACCATTATAGATTATAATGCCAATTGCAATTAAGAAGATACTCGTATGTACCCCAACACAGAACTGACTAATTAGCAATTAGCACATATTAGTTAATGATGTGAAATACCTGAACATATATCAATCAATTAGCAAACAATAGTTGATTTTTTTTTATTCCACAATAAAGTTTAATTTGTAATTGATACTTAATATCCCCAAAAAGTATCTTACCTCACACACTATAACCTAATAATTGTTTTCTATGAGGCAACAGTATTGCTGATAAACAGGAAGGATTTTTGTCCAAAGTGGGGTTTGTCCATCTCATGGAGGGGATTTTAATAACCCAGCTACTACCCTGATCAGCCATCCTATAGCAATGATGAGCAGGAGAGTTTTTTGTCCGAGGGGGATTTGGTCTATCTGACGGGAGGGGGGGGGGTGGGGGGATTTCATCCACCTGGTAAAATCCTTGAGGGGTATTTTGTCCACCTTGTAAAAATCATGAGGGGGATTATTTTCCACCATGTAAAAAGTCACAAGGAAAATTATGTCCACCTTGCAAAAATGAGCAGGGGGGATTTTGTGCAGGAGGGGGTGGGTGGATGCACAATTTTGTCCTACACTCATGGTGGCCATCTTGGATTTCCAACAGGATCGATTTAAGCTATTTTTGATCTGCAAGTCACCCTGATACTTCCTATCAAGTTTCAAGTCAATTAGCCTTTTGGTTCCAGAGAAGAAGTTCAAAATAGATTTTCAAGATGGCTGCCCTGGCGGCTGTCTTAGAATTCTGATAGGAATGATTTTAGCTTTTTTTGATCTACAAGTCACCCCACAATCGGCATTTTGGTTCAGGAGAAAAAGTTCCAAATAGATTTTCAAGATGGTGGCCATGGCAGCCATCTTGGTTTTGCAATTAGAACGATTTTAGCTATTTTTGATTTTCAAGTCACTCCAATACTTCCGACCAAGTTTTGAGTCAGTTGACCTTTTGGTTTAGCAGAAAAGGTAAAAGAAAAGTCCAGGGAGTGCCACAATCAAAAAACGCAGGTCTTCCCAGACACCAAGAGGAAGAGGAAACAGACAAAACCAAGGAAGCGCAAGTCAAACAAACGTACGAAAAGCACTAAATTAACTCTCTTCTCCAAGCGAGGTATTCGCAATGCTCAAAGGACTGAAAAACACAAGAACAAAATAACACCAGGCAAGACTTAAAACAAATCGCTTCATAGAATAAACCACAAAGCAATAAAGAGTAAGACTAACACGGGACCACCACGGGACCACTCCCTGAGAAGGGTCAGTAGAATAATAATATAAACGTCAAAAAGATTGCTTTTGGAAATAAAGAACACATTACAGACTAGAAAATGGGAGTCTCTGTTTTATTGAGACTCTTCATAAGCAGTAATGAAGTTTGAAACACTGCTTATGCCCTCTAGCATATACATGAGCAGAACTCCATTTTCATATATACCACAATGGGCCCAAAGATCCCAAAGGAAATGAAATATAATCTGCACTATGGTGATGTATGGGGAGACGTTCTACCACCACCACTCGGCACTAACACCAGCTGCAGTGTAGTAAAATAAATGTCAAAAAGATTGCCTTTGGAAACAAAGAACACACTACGGACTAGAAAATGGGAGTCTCTGTTTTATTGAGACTCTTCATAAGCAGTAATGAAGTTTGCAACACTGCTTATGCCCTCTAGCGCATACATGAGCAGAACTCTATTTTCAAATATACCACAATGGGCCCAAAGATTCCAAAGGAAATGAAATATAATCTACACTAAGGTGATGTATGGGGAGATGTTCTACCGCCACCACACGGCACTAACACCAGCTGCAGTGTAGTAAAATAAATGTCAAAAAGATTGCCTTTGGAAACAAAAACACACTATTGATTAGACAATGGGAGTCTCGGTTTTTTTTTATTGAGACTCTTCATTAGCAGTAATGAAGTTTGCAACACTGCTTACGCCCTCTAGCGTATACATGAGCAGAACTCCATTTTCAAAGATACCACAAAGGGCCGGTAGGTCCCAAAGGAAATGAAATATAATCTGCACTATGGTGCGGGGAGACGTTCTATTGCCGCCACATGGCACTAACACCAGCTGCAGTGTAGTAAAATAAATGTACGTCAAAAAGATTGCCTTTGGAAACAAAGACCACCAGGTGGTTTAAAGCATGTTTACGGCTAGCCAACTTCACCCTGGGTCCCAAAGCTTCTCTAAATACAGAAATACATGAAAATTTGGTTCGCATAAAGGCTCCCATCTCAGTCAATGCATCAAAGTGAAAACATAAAAATCAAATTAATCACTATGATAAACAAAGAGGAGTACTGATGGTTAATTCTGCTGATTGCCAGAGTAAATGAAAACCAATAGTTGAACCACGGCGGGCCAATCCAAGACATATAGTCAAGCGCCAACTCACTGGTTAAAGTTTTATGAAGAGGCTGTCATTGAGTTTGAGGCCCGAACGCCATCATGCAATTAGCCATAAAAATGATTGGGTTGATAACTAGGTATGCAGTCTGCCGCATAATATCCAGGCTTAACCAATTCTTTTATAACGGTTAATTAGTTTTCTGAATTGCTCAGAAAAGTTAGATTTTTCCTCAATTTTTCTAACTCTGTACACTAAGACACTGTAAAATTCTGGTTCTGATATACCTGTGCTAGAAGTTCAAATTGATTTTCAAGATTGTGTCCATGTCGGAACAATTTGATCTATTTTTGATCAATGAGTCACTAAAATACCTCCTACCAAGTTTCGACTCAGTTGGCCTTTTGGTTCAGGAGAACAAGTTCAAAATAGATTTTCAAGATGATGGCCACAGCAGCCATCTTCATTTCTGATCGGAACAATTTTAGCTGTTTTCATCTACAAGTCACTCTGATACTTCCTTCCAAGTTTCTAGTTAATTGGCCCAGGATGTAGGAGGAGTCATCATTTAAAGCAAATTGCTGACACTGCATGATGGACATTGGCCAATCAGAATAGCACTAGCTCCCCTTGAGCACTTTTTAATACATGCTTTATTATAGAGGGTATTGTTTTTCCTTTTTAAATCAACAGGCAGACATTTCAATTTATTTTGCTCATCTTGAAGTTCTCTTGTACTTTCCTTTCAGTATTCATTTTTTTTCCACTCGACTGTCATAGAGAATATTCTGAGATACTATAAATAGAACAGCTGAATATCATTACAGTTCACAGGTTCAGTTGGGGGCAAGATACTAAAGATTACTGATAAACAAATAGCCCCCACTGTTATTAGCTCACCTGAGCACGAAGTGCTCATGGTGAGCTATTGTGGTCAGTCAAAGTCTGTCGTCCGTCGTGCGTTGTGTGTCGTGTGTCGTGCGGCGTGCGGCGTCAAGAATTGCTTTAAAAGCCTACTCCTCCTACACCCCTGGGCCAATTGACTTGATACTTGGTAGGAAGCATCAGGGTGACTTGTAGATCAAAAATAGCTAAAATCGTTTCGATCGGAAATACAAGATGGCCGCCATGGCCGCCATCTTGAAAATCTATTTTTCGCTTCATCTCCTGAACCGAAAGGCCAATTGACTCCAAACTTGCTAGGAACCATCAGGGTGACTTGTAGATAAAAAATAGCTAAAATTGTGCCGATCGGAAATCCAAGATGGCCGTCATGGCCGCCATCTTGAAAATCTATTTTTCGCTTCTTCTCCTGAACCGAAAGGCCAGTTGACTCCAAACTTGCTAGGAAGCATCAGGGTGACTTGTAGATCAAAAATAGCTAAAATCGTGCTGATCGGAAATCAAAGATGGTCGCCATGGCCGCCATCTTGAAAATCTATTTTTCGCTTCTTCTCCTGAACCAAAAAGCCAATTGACTCCAAACTTGCTAGGAAGCATCAGGTGACTTGTAGATCAAAAGTAGCTAAAATCGTGCCCATCGGAAATCCAAGATGGCCACCATGGCGGCCATCTTGAAAATCTATTTTTTGCTTCTTCTCCTAAACGGAAAGGCCAATTGACTCCAAACTTGCTAGGAAGCATCAGGATGACTTGTAGATCAAAAATAGCTAAACTCGTGCCGATCGGAAATCCAAGATGGCCGCCGTGGCTGCCATCTTGAAAATCTATTTTTCGCTTCTACTCCTAAACCCAAAAGCCAATTGACTCCAAACTTGGTAGGAGGCATTGGGGTGACTTATAGATCAAAAAAAGCTAAAATCGTGCCTATCGGAAATCCAAGATGGCCGCCATGGCAGCCATCTTGAAAATCTATTTTTCGCTTCTTCTCCTGAACTGAAAGGCCAGTTGACTCCAAACTTGGTAGGAAGCATCTGGGTGACTTGTAGATCAAAAATAGCTAAAATCGTGCCGATCGTAAAACCAGGATGGGCGCCATGGCAGCCATCTTGAAAATCTATTTTTTGCTTCTTCTCCTGAACCGAAAGGCCAATTGACTCGAAACTTGCTAGGAAGCATTTGGATGACTTGTAGATCAAAAATAGCTAAAATCGTGCCGATCGTAAATCCAAGATGGCCGCCATGGCAGCTGTCTTGAAAATCTATTTTTCGCTTCTTCTCCTAAACCCAAAAGTCACTTGACTCGAAACTTAGTAGGAAGCATCAGGGTGACTTGTAGATCAAATATAGCTAAAATCATTCTGATCAGAAATCCTAGATGGCCACCATGGCCGCCATCTTGAAAATCTATATTCAGCTTCTTCTCCTGCACCGAAAGGCCAACTGACTCCAAACTTCGTAGGAGACATTGGGGTGACTTGTAGATCAAAAATAGCTAAAATCGTGCCAATTGGATATCCAAGATGGCCGCCATGGCAGCCATCTTGAAAATCTATTTTTCGCCTCTTCTCCTGAACTGAAAGGTCAGTTGACTCGAAACTTGGTAGGAAGCATTGGGGTGGCTCGTAGATCAAAAATAGCTAAAATCATGCCGATCGTAAATCCAAGCTGGCTACCATTTAGAGTTTGTTCAAATGATCATGCTCAATTGACTGGCATGCCATATATCTTCTTCTTCAAAATAAAGGCTTAAATGATGATCTTTTCATTAGTTGCAATGACAGGATTGGAAAAATGTTGCATAACATCTGCATATCTGCAGTGGCTATGTCACTCAGGTGAGCGACCCGTGGCCCGTGGGCCTCTTGTATATTTGTATTATTATATGAACAATAATGAGCAGAGGGAAAGATTTTGGTCTTTGTCTTTGAAAACTTGAAAAAAAATATGTTTGAGAATATAAATGAATGTTACAGTTCAATTGCATGTAAGGTGATTTAAATCCTGTTCCTTTGTCTGATTATGCTAAAATACTATCAAATGAAGACTTGATGCTTTATTTGTACAAATTAAATGTCAGAAATTGGCATGTTCTAATTTCTAATATATAACCTTGTCTGTACTTGCCTGGCTCGATCTGGTCACCAGATATAATAGTAATATAATACCATAAACAATTTTAAATAAAAATGAAAATTTCATTAAACAATTTTTTTCTGATGCAAGAAAAGGGTAACTATGCTCAGATAGCATGTTGGTGCAAAGAAGGTTCAGATCAATCTGCACATTCATGCAGTATCATCAGGATGCACAGGCTGATCTGTGCCCATTTCTATTTTAGTATAAGATAAGGGTCCCTTTGTCATGCTTTTTGGATGCTCTCTAAGAGGAAATAAAAAAATAGTTCAGGCTGACATGTACACACTACATTGTATTTACTTTAAATATTTTGACAGCCGTGCCTGCATTAAAACATGGCCTGTCTGCTCAAGTATTTAGCTTAAATATTCAGACAGCCATCATTGAGCAAACAGTGTAGACACTGGTCAATCTGCTCCCACATATACCTTATATATACCCTACATTTTGACAACAGTTCCTGAACAAACTGTGTAGACCCTGACCAACCTCTAGTAATACTTATTGCCAACCAGACAGTACTTTTAGATACCTCACAAAATATTCAAATGGACACAGTCATAAGGACTTTCTAAGGTGTTTGAATATTAAAAGTATACCTTTAGAGTTCAGTAATTCTGCAGACTAATCTGTTAACAAGAAGGGCCCTGACCAGACTGTATAAATATGCTGGCCAGGATCAAATTATTTCTTTTGGCGGAATTGAGTGCCACATTCACCAGTCTCAGGTTAATTTTCCAATACAAGCACTATATCTCAAACCTTCATTCATTTTAGCAGAATTAGTTTTACATTTTCTGCATAGTCAACAATTATTGGATCAAAGATGCAATCAAACTATGTTTTACTAATTAACAGAACAAACTGAAAATATCAAGTAAAATGCTAAAAATATAAGGATACAACATATATTCCAGGTAATTAAACTTTTCCTTTTTGATACCATAGGCTCCTCAGGACCAGTAATAAAGATTTCACACTATGATCACATGTTTTCTTTTAAATAATTTTTAAGGTGTAGACAAGTTTGTACTTATTTTGTATGAAATGTTTCTTTTTTCATTATTATTTATTTTGTATGTCGGATGTAAATGTCTTTGCGCAGAAATCTGAAAATTTTTCACTTTACAGGCCTCAGACTGGTCATTCAAATATTTTCAAAGATCCGAATTTGAAATGACTATTTTATATTAGTAGCAGTTCAAGGTGACATAGGGTATTTTCATGTATCTTGTCTTGCTTATACGGCCAGGCAAACTACATTGCTATGAAAAGTTTCAATAAAACAGACACTCCAGTTTTTCTTTTATACATTCTTTGTATCCAAGGGCAACAGTTATTGACTTTATTTCTGCCAGTCATTATCTGTTAAGTACATTCTTAGCTGTGATACTTTCCAGTATTGTTGCATGCCATGATATGTGCTTGCTTTGTTTGATCTATATGAAAATATAAATACGAATACTAATATGAAAATGACATATAGTCTGTCTGATTTCAGGTTACCTCCCTTAGATGGGCCTATGTTATCAGAACTACAGCATATACAAGGACAAGCACCTGAATTCTTTTACAGCTTGCTGAAGTCAGAGATGGAATTTACAGTTATAGAATTATTGAAATTTTCTAGGTGTTTAAGGAACCTAACTCGGTAAACTCAAAGTGGTTAAGATGTAGGTCTTCTAAGAAATTTTCTTTCAAAAATTATGTTGATAACTGGACCACAAATATTTGATGTAAAGCAAACTATTAACAGAAGACAATAATTTCTTATTTCCGAACAAGCCACGGGCTAGAAAGTGTACACACATACAGTCTGAGTTGAGCATTTATTTTGCATTTGCTTCTCCATAGAACTTGAAGATTACTTGTTCAGAGCATAAATTGAACTGGGTGCATGAAAGTGCCTGATTGTTTATAGTCAGTACACTATTGGTAGAATATCCTTCCTCCAATACATCAAACATTTGGTCTCAAGTCGATATTGAATAAACGTCAAAAAGATTGCCTTTGGAAAAAAAGAAAGCACTACAGATAAGAAAATGGGAGTCTCTGTGTTATATTGACTCTTCATAAGCAGTGATGAAGTTTGCAACACTGCTTACGCCCTCTAGCGTATACATGAGCAGAACTCCATTTTCAAAGATTCCACAATGGGCCCAATGATCCCAAAGGAAATGAAATATAATCTGCACTATGGTAAAGTACGGGGAGATGTTCTACCGCCGCCACACGGCACTAAAACCAGCTGCAGTGTAGTAAAATAAACGTCAAAAAAATTGCCTTTGGAAACAAAGAACACATGGGGTAGCTTTCTGCAGCATTTCCAAGTTTTGTTTGGATCACACTTCAGAATAAAAACTGGAATATGTACCACTCTGAGAAAAGGTTTTTGGTAACATGAACAGTGAAGATCTAGATCAGGTTGGGTGTCTGACTGGGCTTGCATTGTTTCTTTCTTTCGAAATGTTCATTGAGCATATTAGTAGACTGTGCAGACTCTCATTAAATAACAAAGGATATACAGGATATTATGACACATGCAAACAGAAAGTCACAGCTTAGACTTAAGACACTTGGTAGAGTTTCTGCCATTCTTTTATTTTTTTGCAAGGAAGACAATTTTTGTGACCCCCATTTTGCTTTTCTGCATAACAGTTACCTTCAGAAAAGGGGTTTACTCGAAAAGGCTAAAAGGAAAGGACTTGCTATCCATGAAAAGGGGTCCACTCAAGAAAGAAAGGATTTGCTGCTAGGGGAAGTTAGATCTATTGAAAGTGTATCCTTTCCACTTAATCCGTGCACACTGTTTGAGATATCATTTGAGCCGGTGCATATCAAAACCTACAAAATGGCCTGTGTGCCCAGTGAAGACTCAGATCAGCCTGGGCATCTGCCCAGTCTGATCAGAGTCTCCGCTGTCTGCATGAAGAAAGCTTGGGTCCTTAGCTGCCCATTGAGTGCACAGCAAAGACTCGGATTAGACTGGTGGATGCTAAGGCTGATCTGAGTCTTGGCTGGGCGCACATGCAATTTCGTAGGTTTTATCATACCCTGGCTCATTGTTTTGTTTTTTCTGGCGCTGCTTCAGGGCCTAAGGATAAAATTAAAGCTAAAACTCCTCCACACAAGCAGTTCTAGGCAGACCTTTTCCAGTGTGGTTTTCTATTGCATGTTTATTATGCACCCAACTTCGAAGAAGTTGGAAGGACATATTGATTTGGGCTTGTCCATTTGTCCGTACGCCTTTCTTTGTTGTAAGCAAGATAGCTAAAAAACTATTTAATCTAGGGCCTTGAAACTTGGTGAGCTTGAGCTTGATGATGAGAAGATTACATGATTAACTTTTGAAAAGATTTTTTGTCAGAGTTATGCCCCTCTCCAACTTTGGCATTTTGTATGAACAAGAATATGTTGGGGGCTTAGTGTTTTACAAACACTTTTAGTTTCCAATCTGTTTTATTTTGGTGCCTTGGGAAGGCTGTGCATCGTAAACATGGCCTTTGTGGGTAACTTCATTATATTTTTACAAAAGGAAGGGTTGGCTAGCTGTAAAAGTGCTTTAAACCCCCAGGTGGTTTACTCTACTGACCGTTCTAAGGCGGTGGTCCCGGTGTTAGTCTTACTCGTTGTTGCTTTGTGGTTTATTCTACGAGGCAATTTGTTGTATGTCGTACCATGTGTCATTTTGTTCTTGTGTTTTCAGTCCTATTAGTATTGCAATTACCTCGCTTGGGGAAGAGAGAGCTAATCTTAGTGCTTTTCATACGTTTGTTCGATTTGTGCTTGTTTGGATTTGTCAGTTTCCTCTTCCTCTTGGTGTCTGGGAAGGGCTGCGGTTTCTGATTGTGGCACTCCCTGGACTTTTCTCTTACTTACCTTTTTTTTTTTTTTATGATCTATTGTTAGGCCTGTTTATTGAGTTGGGGAAATTACAAGAAAAGATTCAGTTTAAACATGCCTGTATTTCACAGTAACAACCTTATTTTAAAAATTAGTTGGCGTTTCTTCCAAATCACTCTATGGTATTACTAAAGCTCTTGATCATTTTGGCATGAAAACTTTATGTAATGTCGGCAAGTCAATGGAAACTGCTAGAATGGATTTTGAGCTGTTTATCAAAGTATAAAGCAAAATTTACCAACTCTGTCAGCAGGCGTTGATTGGGGTTTGGCTCTTGATCCGTTACTTTTTAGCTCACCGGAACAAAAAGTTCCGGTAAGCTATTCTACTACCCACGGCGTCGGCGTCCACAAATATTAAAGTTTTTGCATTAAATTTTTTTAGTAGCTCATTACTTTTTTATGTGTACATGGATTGAGGACATATTTGGTATGATGATAGATACTGGGCTAAAGTTTTTATCTGCAGTATCAGCACCCATGACCGTGACCTTGAGGTCAAGGTCACAGACTTAGAATTTTGATGTTTAAGATTTTGTGTTCAAGTTTTTAGGAGCTCATTACTTCTTTACCTTTGGATGGATTTAGTTTATACTTGGTATGGTAGTAGATACTGGTCTCAAATATTTAGCAGCAGCATCAGCTCTCATGACCATAACGTTGGGGTCAAGGTGACAGACTTTGAATTCTTATGTTAAAGTTTTTGTGTTAAAGATTTTAGGAGCTCATTACTTCTTTATCTTTGGATGGATTTAGTTTATACTTGGTATGGTAATAGATACTGGTTTCAAATTTGTAGCAGCAGCATCAGCTCTGATGACCATAACCTTGGGGTCAAGGTGACAGACTTTGAATTCGTATGTTAAAGTTTTTGTGAAAGTTTCTTTACCTTTTGATGGATTTAGTTCATACTTGGTATGGTGAAAGATACTAGTCAAAAGTTTTTATCAGCAGCATCTATAACCATGACCTTGGGGTCAAGGTCACAGACTTAGAATTTTGATGTTTAAGATTTTGTGTTAAAGTTTTTAGGAGCTCATTACTTCTTTACCTTTGGAGAGATTTAGTTTATTCTTGGTATGGTAATAGATCCTGGTCTCAAGTTTTTAGCAGCATCAGCTCTCATGACCATAATCTTAGGGTCAGGGTCACAGACTTTGAATTCTTATGTTAAGTTTTTGTTTTTAATTTTTCAGAGCTCATTACTTCTTTACCTTTAGATGGATTCAGTTTATACTTGGTATGGTAATAGATACTGGTCTCAAAGTTTTAGCAGCAGCATCAGCTCTCATGACCATAACCTTGGGGTCAAGGTCACAGACTTAGAACTTTTATGTTAGTTTTTGCACTAAAGATTTTAGATAATTACTTGGTTGCCTTTAGATGAATTTGGTATGGTGATAGATATTGCTTTAAGTTTTTATCAGCAACATCAGCACTTATAACCATGACCTTGGGGTCAAGGTCACAGACTTAGAATTTTAATGTTAAAGATTTTACCTTAAAGCTTTTAGGAGCTCATTTCTTCTTTACCGTTTGATGGATTCAGTTCATACTTGCTGAGGTCAGAGATACTTGTCTAAAAATTTTATCAGCAGTATCAGCTCTTATGACCGTGACTTTGTTTCTGTTATGGGTCTGAAAATTTGCCTTTGCGCAAGTAAGTCAAAGCGCGACTTCAGGTGAGCTATCCTGTCAGGCGACAAGTCTTGTTTTCTAATCTTAGACAGTTATATGTTTATCTGGCTTTTTTCTCATAAGGTCATTATTGATTGTAGTTTTACTTCACTACTTCACTGTGTTTAATACTGAAGAATTTTCGTGTGGGGTTGTAGGTAATTGTCTTATCAGTATTACTTAACTAGTTGCGTTATGGAGCATCATTTTGTTGACATCTCAGCAGAGTTTTATGGTCTCAGTCATAAACATATGGAAATGTTATGCCCCACTAGCCCGACTTTGATATAGTATTTGTTGGGAAGATAGGGATCAAATTCTCTATGAGAAAAATTCGGCATGACACTTAGATGAATTTCTGCCATTTTACAAGGGAGACAAAGTGTGTGCTTTCATGCAAACCAAGTCCCTTCTTGAAAGAGGTCTACTCTGTAGGAAACAACAGCTGGTGATAAGTGTTGTATCATAAAATGGGTTCCTCGTTATAGTGAAGTTGATATTTTCTGTGGGATCATTGACCTTTTGGGGGCTTATTTGAAACAGATATATTTCCTGGACCTTCTTCTTCTTCCCGTTGCACTTCATCCCTCGGTTGACCGGGTATTTTCGAACTGTGTGATACGTACATGTAGCGTCCAAGAAAGATTGTGCAGATTAAAAACAGTCTAATTACAGGCTAAAAACATCATCCTTAGTGTGCTTAGAAGGTATGGAATGGAAGTTGCTGCTTGAAGGACTCTAAGCTGGTAGCTTTCACACTACTGGTCCTGTCAAAATTGCCTTTGACAAACTGCGCTGCTCCTTGCTGCACCATCAACAGTTTGTTGATGTTGCATTGAGTGTGCGGGTCCCATGCAGAGGAGGAGTATTCTGATATTGGCCTCACCAGTGACTTGTAGCATTTGTCCTTCACACCTGTAGGGCAGCCATGGAGGTTTCTTTCCAGGAAGTTCAGGCTTGTGGCCTTCGTGACAGTGTTATCCTCATGCTTGTTCCAGGACAGGTTGGAACTGACTGTAACTCTAAGATACTTGGCACCCTTGACTGTGTGAAGCTGAGTGTTGTTGGTAATCCTTATAACCTCACACTTTTCAGGATTAAACTGCATGAGCCAGTCCCTTTCCCACTTCTGTAGCTTATCATCTTCCTGAAGTAGGGTTTCATCCTCTTTAGAGCGGATGATCCTGTAGACAAGCGAATTATCTGCAAAGAGACTTGTGGTAGAGGAGATATTCTCAGTCATGCCATTAATGTAGTCAAGGAAGAGCAATGGTCCGCAGCCTGTTCCTTGTGGCACTCCTGATATGACTTCTGTAGCCTTGGAGTGAACACCTTCTAGTACCACTTCCTATATTGTTCTTAGGTATCATGAACATATTTGGTCTTAGTTGAAAGAAGAATATTGCTCATCCTTGGGTCAAGAGGCTTGAGCAGTGTTGTACGTTTTCATGAACGGACTCAATAACGCCGAGGCTATCTGCTATTTTTCATTTATCTCATTTGTTTTGTGCTTCTGAAGGATCTTTCTTTTTAACATATGTTCACCTTAAATTTAGATGTTTAATAATACATTTTGATCCTGAACCCATATTTGTCTGCTTTGGTTGTACCTTGATTGCATATCAAATGTTTCTTAAAAGTGCAGACTGATCAAATCGGGTTAACTTCCAAATTGTCAGCTACATAATCTCCCATCTATTATCGCATTTCTTGTTTCATTGTCAGACCATTGTGGAGAGTCACTGATGAGGCTTCAGATAGGTTGTCCGGCTCATAAAATAAAATATTTATGAAGTTACCCAGGAAAGATACAGCTTTCCCGAGGCATCGAAAGAAGATAAAAGAGAAATAAAAAGCACATTTGCAATAACTGACATATAAAGTAGTACTGCAACAGAGCATCTGTATTTGAATGGCCAAGCTGAATTGGTAGTTTTCATTCTTGTCGGCCAGGTGTCAGGGTATTCTGACTTGATGAAATATTATGTCATATATACAGGTTATCATATTTCAGTAAGGCAACACAGTAAGAATGACCATTACACCTTTTCGCATCCAGTTTTTGTTGTTGTACAACTGAAGAGTGTCAAAAGACTGTTAAATATGACATTTTTTTCTGATGACACTTGGTCTGAAGCCTTGGATTAAATCACACACACACACACACACACACACACACACACACACACACACACACACACACACACACACACACACACACACACACACTTGAAAAATAGTATAGAAGTACTATTGATCATTTATGACCCACATCTACTACTTTTAAATAGAAAGGCTGTATATCTTAGTGATGTGATCTTGAGTCTGACTGTAAACCTTGGTGGGCTGATCTCTAATATAGTCTACAGTTATCGAGGTTTTCTGGGCCAGATTAGCTTGTTTTTGACAATTAGGTGTCATCAGTATAAATTCCCTGTATGGATTTGGTGGTCATAAAAGACCAGAAAATATAAAACTACACTATATTGAAGTACAATGAGACTTTTTACGGCCACCATAGACACTAACAATAGCTGTAGAGAAGAAAGATTCCAGTAGGAATGACCTTTGAGAGTAATTAACACATACACAAGGATGTCAGTTCATGCCTCATTCTGTTTATACATTTTGTCACTTACATAAACTGTTTAATTAACGGAAAGCGATTGGGTGGGATCATTTGTTTTGTTACTGCAATGAATCAACATGGTGAAAGGTATGAATTTGTTCAATTACATTTTTTTCTAAATAAGTCGAATTAATAGAAGCAGTATTTTTGTATTTAGAAGAGGTGCAATGTACAAAAACGCACTTTCTGATGTGTGCCGAACAAAGACTCAAATCAGCCTGCACATTTGCGCTATTTGAGTCTTTGTTGTCTGCACGAAGAAACTTTGCATCATTGGCTATCCAAATTGAGCCTAGTCAAAGAGCAGGCTAATTGTAATCTTGGCTGGGCGCACATTATACTGGGCAAATGCACAGGCTAATCTTAATCTTTGCTGGGCACACATTAGATTGTGCAAATGCACAGGCTAATTCAGTCTTCACTTGGCACACATTAAACTGTGCTAATGCACAGGCTAATCTTAATCTTTGCTGGGCGGGCATGTCCGAAGGTAGATTTTCTGG
This sequence comes from Anodontia alba, assembly GCA_964016985.1. Classification (NCBI taxonomy): domain Eukaryota; kingdom Metazoa; phylum Mollusca; class Bivalvia; order Lucinida; family Lucinidae; genus Anodontia; species Anodontia alba. The sequence goes on from OZ024831.1 coordinate 74,636,919, forward strand.
CTTTGCGTCTCAGGTGAGATTATGACATAATTATGACATGAGCTGACAATGGATACTCAGCTCAAACATTATCTTTTAGCACTGCTCAGATATATTTATAACAGTAGAAACTGCAGTTGCAGGAGAGCCATTGTACTAATGTTCTTCTTTTTAAATCGTTATACAATGAAAATAAACCTTTGCTGACCATCTTTTCATAGATGGATGTTTACTGACCATTAGGTCACAGGGAATACTTTCAGTGCAAAACGTGGGAATTTCATGCTGAATCTGTGGACATGCTTCAAATTATACACAAGGAGCGTCCGGTTGGCTGAGTGGTCAGCATCCCCAATTGCAGATCAAGAAATGTCATGACTGCACACTGTTTGAGTACACAGAGCATTTCATCGTTTTCATCATCGCAGTCTGGACTGCTTCTTTGCTGTCCTGTTGTGCCATGAATACTCATTTCTCTTGATTTGGCTATGTTTACAGTCTTTGAGCCTAGTCTTTTGTTTGTTATACCCCACCACACGATAGTGGCAGGGTATTATGGTTTCATGTTGGTTGTCTGTGTGTCTTTCGTTCTGTCAATCTGTTGTCCATCCATCCGTATTTTTGTTTTCGAATGATAACTTGTCAATGAGTAAATATTAATGGATTTTAACAAAACTTGGTATGTGCATTAATATTATGATGATCTGGTTTGGGATTGCTACTCAGCAAATTTCGTCACCTTTTGACACAGTTATCTGCCCCTGACATGTCCATATTTTCATTTCCGGATAATAATAACTTGGTGTGTGCATTGATATTATGGGGATCTGGTTTGGGATTGGTAATCAGCAAATTTCATCAGTTTTTGACAGTTATCTGCCGCTGACACGTCTGTATTTTAGTTTCCAGACAATAACGAGTTAATGTCAGTGGATATTCACGGATCTTGCTATGTGCATTGAGATCTGCTTTTGGATTGCTAAGGGGCAACTTTTTGACAGAGTTATCTGCCCTCGACACATCTGTATTTTTGTTTCAGGACAATATTGAGTCAGTCTCAATGGACTTTCACCAAACTTGATGTGTGCATTGATATTGTGGAGATCTGGTTTTAGATTGGTAATTGGTAAACTTCGTCAATTTGTTTCAGAGCTGTCTGCCCACGACATGATAATGGCGGGGTATTATCGTTTCACGTTTTTATTTATCAATACAGTTTATTTCCAGAGCTCTAGTCACTCACTAACTGTGATATTGTTTCTTATTTAGATAATGGTGTATTTTTACTCATTTACTCATTTCCTTTTGTTTTTTAAGAGTTATTAAATTTGTACTGTTAAAAGTGGCTTGTGGTTTTCATTAATCTGTGACTGGCTAACTGTGATACAAAAAGAGAACATTTTAAGTATACACTTCGACAATTTTCTGCTGTTTCTGTCAAGGGAGACAAATTTTATAACTTCTTGTTTCTTTAATGCACACCAAGCCCCTTTTGGGTCTACTCATAAAGGAAAATTTTCCTCCCTACTCCCCGTCTGAGAAGAGACCTACTCTAAAAGTATAAATTTCCTCCCAAATCTCCCTCTGAGAAGGAATCTACTTTAAAAGGAAAGTTTTCCTCCCTAATCCCCGTCTGAGAAGGGGTCTTATCTAAAAATAAAAGTTTCCTCCCTAATCCCCGTTTGAGAAGGAATCTGCTCTAAAAACAAATTTTCCTCCCAAATCGTCTGAGAAGGGGACTACTCCAAAAGGAATATTTTTCTCCCAAATCCCCGTCTGAGAAGAGATCTACTCTAAAAGGAAAATTTTCTTCCCTGATGCCCGTTTAAGAAGAGATCTACTCTAAAAGGAAAATTGTCCTACTAAATCCCCGTCTGAGAAAAGGTCTACTCCAAAAGGAAAATTTCCTCACTAATCCCCGTCTGAGGAGAGATCTTCTCTAAAAGGATTTTTTTTTCCCTAGTCCCCATCTGAGAAGGGGTCTACACAAAAAGGAAAATTTTCCTCCCTAATCCCCGTCTGAGAAGAGATCTACTCTAAAAGGAAAATTTTCTTCTCTAATCCCCATCTGAGAAGCCATTTACTCTAAAAGGAAAATACACCTCCCCAATCCTCGTCTGAGAAGGGGTCAATTCTAAAAGGAAATTTTCCTCCCAAATCCCCGTCTGAGAAGAGATCTTCTCTAAAAGGAAAATTAACGCCCTCATCCCCGTCTGAGAAGAGATCTACTCTAAAGGAAAATGTTCCTCCATCTGAGAAGAGATCTACTCTAAAAGGAAAATTTATGCCCTAATCCCCATCTGAGAATAGGTCTACTTTAAAAGGAAAATCTCCTCCCTAATACCCGTCTGAGAAGAGATCTACTCTAAAAGGAAACTGTTCCTCCCTAGGAAGTCTTGGAAGAGATTTACTCTTAAAGGAAAATTTTCCTCCATGAATCCCGTCTGAAAAATGATCTTCTCTGGAAGGAATGTTTTCCTCCCTAATCACCATCTGGGAAGGGATCCACTCTAAAAGGAAAATTTTCCTTCAATATCCCCTTCTGAGAAGGCTTCTACCCTACAACAAAAATTTCTCCCTAATCCCCGCCTGAGAAGAGATCTACTCTAAAAGGAAAGTTTTTTTCCTAATCCCCGTCTGAGAAGAGATCTGCCCTAAAAGAAAAATGTTCCTTCCTAATCCCCGCCTGAGAAAGGATCTACTCTAAAAAGAAAATTTTCCTCCCTAATCCCCGTCTGAGAAAGGAAAATTTTCTTCAGTAATCCCCGATTGAGAAGTGATCTTCTCTAAAAGGATAATCTTCTTCCCTAATCCCCGTCTGAGAAGAGATCTACTCTAAAAGGGGAAAAAGGGAAATTTTCTTCCCATATCCCTGTCGGAGAAGACGTCTACTCTAAAAGGAAAATTCTCCTCTCTGATCCCCGTCTGAGAAGAGATTCACTCTTAAAGGAATATTTTCCTCCCTCTTCTCCATCTCAGAAGAGATCTACTCTAAAAGGAAAATTTCCTCCCGAATCCCCGTCAGAGAAGGGGTCCTCTCTTAAAAGGAAAATTTTCTCCCCTTATCCCCGTCTGAGAAAAGATGTACTATAAAAGGAAAATTTTCCTCCCTAATTCCCGTCTGAGAAGGGTCTACTTTAAAAGGAAAATTTTCCTCCCTAATCCCAGTCTGAGAAGAGATCTACTCTGAAATGAATATTTTCCTCCCTTATCCCAGTCTGAGAAGAGATCTACTCTAAAAGGAAACTTTTCCTCCCTCTTCTCCGTCTAAGAAGAGATCTACTCTAAAAGGAAGATTTTCTCCCTAACCCACGTCTGAGAAGGGATCTTCTTTAAAAGGAAAATTTTCCTCGCTCATCTCCGTCTGAGAAGAGATTTACTCTAAAAGGAAAATATTCCTCCCTAAATTCCGTCTGAGAAGAGATCTACTCTGAAAGGAAAATTTCTCTCCCTAATCCCCGTCTGAGAAGGAATCCACTCTAAAAGGAAAATTTTGCCCTAAATTTCCCTTCTGAGAAGGGGTCTGCTCTAAAGGGAAAATTTTCCTCTCTAATCCCCGTCTGAGAAGGTGTCTATTTTAAAACGTTAATTTTCCTCCCTAATCCAAGTCTGAGAAGTTATTTACTCCGAAAGGAAATTTTTTTCTCCCAAATCCCCTTTTGAGGCGATATCTACACTTAAAGGAAAATATTCTTACCTAATCCCCGCCTGAGAAGGGATTTTTAAGGGAAAATTTTCTTCCCTAATCCCCATCTCAGAAGGGGTCTAAAAGGAAAGTTTCTTCCCTAATTCTGGTCTGAGAAGGGGTCTACTTTAAAAGGAAAAAAATCCTCACTTTTCCCAGTCTGAGACGAGATCTACTCTACAAGGAAAACAAATCCTCCCAAATCCCCGTTTCAGAAGAGATCTTCTCTAAAAGGAAAATATACTCCTTAATCCTCGCCTGAGAAGAGATCTGCTCTAAAAGGAAAATGTTCCTCCCTAATCCCCGTCTGAGAGGGGATCTACTCTAAAAGGAAAAGTTTCTTCCCTAATCTCCGTCTGAGAAGATATCTACTCTAAAAGGAAAATTTTACTCCCTAATCCCCGTCTGAATAGTGGTCCACTCTAAAAGGAAAAGTTTCTTCCCTGATCCCCGTCTGAGAAGGGGTCTACCCTAAAAGGAAAATTTTCCTCCCAAATCCCCGTTTGAGAGGAGAGCTACTCTAAACGGAAAATTTTCCTCCAAAATCCCCGTTCGCGTAGGGGTCTAATGTGAAAGGAAATTTTTCCCTAATCCCGTCTGATAAGAAATCTTCTCTTAAAGGAAAACTTTCCGCCTTAATCCCCGTCTTAGAAGAGATCTACTCTAAAAGGAAAAGTTTCTTCCCTAATCCCCGTCTGAGAAGGGGCTACTCTGAAAGGAAAATGTTCCTACCAAAACCCCGACTGAGAAGGGGTCTACTCTAAAAGGAATTGTTTTGCTTCAGTTTTTTCCTTTTAGAGCATATCCCTTTCAGAAGGGAGGCAAAAAACATTTTGTCAGAGATGCCTGTCTTGAAAGTGTATCCCCCTTAAATGATATGAGCCAGAAGGTGAAAGATAAACATTCTAACATGTATGCCCAGCACACATGTATGATAAGAAGAAGGTGTCCAAATATTTAGTGCAAATAAGATAATATAAAGAGATGCCAACCGGCGTAATGGCAACAGTTTGGACGAATACAAAACCTCCATTGAAAGTAACTTAAGGAAACTACCAGTACGTTACCTTGCCCATCAGGATACACGCATAGTAAAGCAGATGTCCAGGAAGAGCCACGCTCAAAGAACATAGCCTTCCAATGACACCATGAACTACTCATACAATATTTACTCTAAATATTGGGAGTCCTTACCATACTTGTCCTAAAATTTCAAACAACCCATTTGACTGCCTATTGATTTGTTTAAAACTGACAAAGAAGCAAACAATGTAGATCCTGATCAGACTAATGTTTAGGGTAAATACGTTGCATTGAAAGGGAAAGTGTCTACCCAGACAGCATAGGCTGTTTTCGCGTATTCCATGGTTTATTAAAATTTTCTCGTCTAGTTTAGGAGCGGTTTATGCACCTCCCTTGGATGCATTCATTTTTATACGCCCGTTTGAAAAACGGGACGTATTATGTTACGGGGTATGGCGTCCGTCCGTCCATCCATCCGTCCGTAAACTTTTTCGTTTCCGGCTAACTCCTCCTACAGTTTACATCCGATCAAGTTGAAACTTGGTATATAGTTAGACCATGATGTGGAGCAGCGCATATTATTTCGGGGTTACAGTCCACCAAATGTTTGCAGAGTTATGCCCCTTTGAAAATTTCTGTAAACTTTTCATTTCCGGTTAACTCCTCCTACATTTTACATCCGATCAAGCTGAAACTTAATTTATAGTTAGACCATGATGTGGAGCAGCGCATATTGTTTCGAGGTTACAGTTCACCAAATATTAGCAGAGTTATGCCCCTTTGAAAATTTCTGTAAACTTTTCGTTTCCGGCTAACTCCTCCTACAGTTTACATCCGATCAAGTTGAAACTTGATTTGTAGTTAGACCATGATGTGGAGCAGCGCGTATTATTTCAAGGTTACAGTCCACCAAATATTAGCAGAGTTATACCCCTTTGAAAATTTCTATTTTTCTTTTCTGGCTAAATCCTCCTACAGTTTACATCCGATCAAACTGAAACTTCATAAATAGTTACTCGATGATGTGGAGCAGCGCATATTTATTTCTGGCGAAAGAATGTGCACAATACTGGTTAACCGTTTAGAGGACTAATCCTGCCCAGTAAACGTGTGGTTAGGTAAATTGACCGCGCTCGACATGACCCCATTGGGTTGACTGGGCCGTAAAACCTCAACACAAACAAAGCATATTATTTCGAGGTTACAGTGCACCAACTATTGGCAGAGTTATGCCCCTTTAAATATTTCTATAAACTTTTCGTTTTCGGCTAACTCCTCCTACAGTTTACATCCGATCAAGCTGAAACGTGATTTGTAGTTAGACCATGGTGTGGAGCAGCGCATACAGTCCACCAAATATTAGCAGAGTTAAACCCCTTTGAAAATTTCTAATAATTTTTCGTTTCCGGCTAAATCCTCCTACAGTTTACATCCGATCAAGCTGAAACTTCATAAATAGTTACACGATGATGTGGAGTTGCGCATATTATTTTGAGGTTACAGTGCACCAAATATTGGCAGAGTTATGCCCCTTTGAAAGTTTTTGTAAACTTTTCGCAGCATATTGTTTAGAGATAATAGTTCGCAAATTTTATTTTATAATAGGTATATTTTTTGCAAATAAATAAAGTTATGGCCATATGGGCAAGTTATTTATTTTTTTTTAACATTTTCTTTTATTAGAGTTGCAAGGAAATGTTGCCATTATTAAATCTTTATAAATACATTTATTAAATGATACAGAATTAAGAAGCTTGACTGATATCAAAACTTATATTTGGATTTTTTTTAAAAACTCTTCTGAGTTGGCTCCCTTGAAGAACAAAAATAAAATCAGCATAAAACAAGTTAAAGGTTTACAAAAAAAAATTTCTTGCAGCATTTTTTTTTTTTTTTTTTTTTTTTGGGGGGGGGGTTGTTCATTTTTGTTTTGTTATTGAAGTATAGGAAAAACAAATCAGCCAAAGGCTCATATGAGCTTATAATATAGCCATGCTTCTGTCGTGTGTCCTCCGTCCGAAAGCACTTCTCCCTAGACGCGGCAAACTTCTATCTATTTTCACAGTAGGAAGAAGTCTTCTCCCTTAATTTCTGGGCCAGCTTGGACCCTTAGGTTACAGTTCTCCAAATATCAGCAGAGCTATGCCCCAATGAATTTTTTTTTTTTTTTTTTTTTTTTTTTTGTATTCCACTTACAATTTATATCCGGAGCACTGAATTATACTGGAGCCAGTTTATGTGCTACATCTTTTTACTTGCCACTGGCGTATAATGCCCCGCTTGGCGGAGCTCTTGTTTAAATCGGTATTCACACTAGAGATTTGATCCGGATCAATTTGATTCGGGTCAAGTTTATCCGGATCAAATTCTGTTCACATTAGCAGCCAAGCTGATCCGAATCAAGTTGATCCACATCAAATTGCGTTCACACTATGGACTGAATTGAGCGTATAAAACATCCTTCATACTTTAAAAAGTTTTTAAAATGTTCATTTAGAGCAATATGAAGTAACTTGATAAAACAATATAAACTGCTGAATGAAAAGTGATTGTTAGGAGGTTCAGTATAAAATTTAATTCCGACTGACTTGCAATCACTAAAACATAATTGTAATTAAATTAAAATAATACATACTAGACAGCCATGCATATAAGAAAACGTGTCATGGCGTAGTAGCAAAGCTAAGAATACACATTAGACAAACATGTATACAAGAAAACGTGGAATGGCGAGTTCGCAAAGCTAACCATGGCCATTCATACCATACATTAAATGACCAAACGGAGAGAACCCGCGAGAGACATATTGTGCCTCCCTCGAAGAGCACTGTGCCCAGAGCAGGTGGGGGACCAAGAATATATGGAATGAATGTGACCAGTTTGTTCACCCGCTAACCCGAATATATATATTTGACACGTATGCGCAAATAATGATAGTGATTTTAACTGATCGCCTTAAGTTTTCAAGGGCAGATAAGGTTATAATTTCCCTTGGCAGTGAATTCCATTACTTTGGTGTAGAGGAAGAAAATGACCTGTCAAAGAGAGAAGTTCTATATCTGGGCACTGATAATGAGCCGTTTGTCGCCGATCTTAAATTACGATTGTGCGTTTCAGATACAGGCTTCAGTAAATCGAATATGTACCCGTATGTGAGATTATTTAATACTTTATAAGTAGCACTACGTTATTATAGTTATGACGATTCGAAATGGATGACCATCCCAATTCATTGAACATTTCTGAAGAAGGAGTGTTATAGTCAGCCTGTAAGATAATACGGGCTGTGCGTTTTTGTAATTTAGATAACCTATCACTGTTTTGTTTTCATGTTGTTCCCCAAGTATTAGAACCATAATCACATAATCAAACAGTAGTAGGATGTAGCCTTGATAAAATAACTTTTAAATTTTCAGAGGAGGAACATATAGCGACAGTTGTTTTGAAAGAGAAACTGAACAATAAAGCCATCGTTTTGCCTTGTCTATTGTTCTTCCGCTCAAATGGAAACAATTTGTGGTGTTTTCAAAAAAACAGTACTAGCAAAAAGAAAAAAAAAGGGTATATAATGTAAACAGAATAATGAACATTGTTTGCTAGATACGAAAAAACTGTCACTCACGAGCATGGGTAATTCGGTAAACACTCTTTCCTTTGGAACTCGTTTTTACCAAATCACCAGGCTCCTTCGTGACAATTTTTTCATATCAATCGAACACTGTTGTTTTACTATTTATTATGCAAAATGGATATCTTATATATTATATCAGATATCTTATATAGGATATAAGATATCTAATATAGGATATAAGATATCTGATATACTAATTCATCCTATATTAGATATCATATCACATATAAGATATCTGATATAATATATGAGATATATTATTTAATTCCACATATAAGATGTCTAATTTACCATATAAGATATCTTATTTGTTAAATAAGATGTCATATATTAATATAAATATCTGATATACTAAATAAGATATCTGATATACTAAATGAGATATCTTATTTGATTGAATAAATGAGATATCTTCTTTAGTAAATAAGATATCTTATATGCTATATAAGATATCTTATATAGCATACCAGATATCTTATATAGCATATTAGATATCTTATATGTCAATTAAGATATCTTATATAGCATTTAAGATATCTTATATAGTATATAAGATATCTTAATCGACATAAAAGATATCTTAATTTATATAAGATATCTGATATCATATATCTGATATATCTTATCTTCTATATTATATAAGATTTCTGATATATTTAATCAGATATCTGATTTATAGAATAAATAGTAAAATGACTTGCTGGCAAGCCGTTTAACTATTTATTATGTATTATATCAGATATCTTATATAGGATATAAGATATCTAATATAGGATATAAGATATCTGAATAATTATATCAAATATCTCATATCCTATATAAGAACGCTTATATCATATATGATATCTGATATATCATATCAGATATCTCATTTAATTCCACATATAAGATATCTTATTTACTATATAAGATGTCTTATTTGTTAAATAATCTTATATCTTAATCTTGATGTCTGCTATACTAAATCTGATATCTGGATATCTGATATACTAAATGAGATATTGAATAATGAGATATCTTCTTTATTAATAAGATATCTTATATCCAATATAAGCTATCTTATATAGCATAGCAGATAGCTTATATAGTATATGATATCTTATATGTCAATTAAGATATAAAGCATATCAGATATCTTATATTGCATATAAGATATCTTAATTGACATATAAGATATCTTATTGATATTTGATATCTGATATAATATATAATATATCAGATATCTTATATATTATATAAGATATCTGATATATTAAATAGTAAAACGGCTTGCCATACTGTTGATTATTCTCTAGTTAAGATTTACCACTCTCTGGAATATTCGGCAGACGACAAATTGATAATATTTTCTTATTTTTTTCAGGAAAATAAGATTTGACATTTCATGCAAATTTTCTCCTTCGGACACAATTTGCATGATATGTCAAAACATATTTTCTGGCATAAAAAGTACGAAAAATATTTTAAAAAATGTCATCTGCTGAAGTTTTTATCCAGAGCGATAAACTTCAGACATATTCGCAGAAACTATGAAGGCGTTTGAATCAAACATTCGTTTAGTGGTCCACTTTTAATTTTATGTGTGTGTGTGTGTGTGTGTGTGTGTGTGTGTGTGTGTGTGTGTGTGTGTGTGTGTGTGTGTGTGTGTGTTTTAACCTGTGAACATCGTAATTTTTTTTGGTGTCGTACATGACGATAATGGAAAATTGTTGCACAGCATGTCACACACAACTTACTTGTAAATTCATTCAAGAGGCACTGGGATTAAGGTAGTAGACATATCGCGTTTGTTGTTCTCATATATTCTCTGTTAGATGTTAAATGTTTAAATGAAGAACATCATTTGAAAATATAGGTTTTCCAATAAATATTCTTCTTATTATCATTGTTATTCAATTATTTAAATGTGTCTCTATCACAGATGATCCATTGGGCCTATTGTGTACTTTTTTTTTTGTTTTTCTGAAACTTGAGGTCAAGGCAAACATTACGGTGACACTTAATGGAGGATGAAGAATATATGAGGAATGCCATGACAACTCTGGACATGCTTCGTTCATTTTGGACGTAACGGACCTATGTCTTATGTTACGGATAAAATATACAAAAAGTATCAGATTTAGAATACAGTAAAACTCAAATAAAAATCTAGGCGAAATGTTCCTGTATGTCTTTACACTTAACTATAGTTGACTCTCTTTAGTTCAAACCCTTATAACTCAAAACTATGGTTAAGTCAAACTAAATGTGAAGGCAGCTAGAACGACACACCATTTTAATTCATTTCTACCATATACTCTAAAGACAATGGAATTTGTTGGATCAAGATATAAAGGAATCTGCCTCCATACAAGTATTTAAACATAAACTTAATTTGCAACTACGAATTCCACCGATCTATTTTAATATCATACAAACATCACGTTTAGGGCAAATTTTACACACTCGTTTAAGTCTTGAATGCAGTTCTTTAAATCATCATTTATATACGAAAAACTTGGTTGAAAGCCCTCTTTGTTCATGTGGAGCACCAGAAACATCCTTTCAGTTTTTTGCTATCTTGTACTCACTATAGTGACTTGAGACAGCGGTATTTTTCCAGCCTCGGCCTACCATTGACAGTAAATATATTATTAAATGACAAACCAGATGAAAACGTAACTGTGAATAATGCCATCTTTTGACGCGTCCAATTTTACATTTTGGCTACTAAGCGCCTTACTTAACATTAGAGTGCCAAGTGATGACCACTGGATCCTATCTGAACCATGCTCGGCGGTGCGGTCGACGGTGTTTAGCCTTATGATTTCATGATCTCATAAAGTCGTTCATCACCTTTTCTACTAATTGTCTTTTCATTCTTTTATTCAGGAATATAGCTGGTATATGTTTAAATGATATTAACTCTTGCCATGCTAAATAAACTAAGATGACACGCCCATTTCCAATTTTCTGCCGGTCGGATTGCTTGGTCCGGGTTGTTGGTATGGGTTCACATACTAAATGACAAGCAGTGCGGATCCAGATCAGATGGCTTCTTCAGAAACCAACTGATCTGGATCTACACTGTTTGCAAAGGCAGAGTATGTCTGGATTCAGCAGGACAAGGCTTAACCCGTTATACATGTTGTTACAGTGTGAAAACTTTATTGTTGTGAGTTATGATATTACGAGGAAATGAACTCTATAAACCATAGGCTTCCGTTCAGATCCTCATATATCCTGTATCTGTGTATTTGTGTTGTTCACCTATTGGAGTTAAAGTATCGTTTAAACCAAATGTGAAGGCGATATTGTTTAGTTGCTATTTGTTACTTACATTTCAACTCTTTTATCAAAAACTATTGCTATATCAAACCAAAAGTTATGGCCCATTGAAGTTTGAGAGAATGGAAATTGACTATTTGAAAAAGGAAATAGCAACCATGGTGTTCTCTAGATCACATTTTACGCAACACCTCTATACTCTTAATGCTGTGATTTTTTTTTACGGAAATGTCTGTTTTAAGAATTATTTATAAATCAGTAGAATAAAATGAAGTGCAAATATATATCTATGCCTAGACTGTGACCAGGCGCGGTCATAACATTCACTGTCCACTCACATGGCCACTAGATACTTTGGACAAATCGACATAGACATAAAACCCTGAATAGACTGCATTACGTGATCTGTCTCGTGTCTATTGAAGCTTGAGATTTTAACCCTTAATGTGTCAAGCAAAATTTGGAGCAGACGGCATTCTCTCCCTCTCTCTCTCTCTCTCTCTCTCTCTCTGAATATATATATATATATCTTTTTTCTTCAGCGAAACTAAGTCTTGTCATTTCGTGTAAATCTTCTGCTTGACTGACGATTCATATGGAATGTCAAGACTTACTTTCTTTGAAAAAAAAAAACAAAAACAAAAAACAAAAAAAACAAAACAAAAAAAAACAACTAATAATAATAATGAAAATGTCGTCCGCTGCAGTTGTGATTGACGCTTTTAGGGTTAAATAATCTCGTATGAACTTAAAATCTCTACTCACTGATTCCAGATAAAACAACTTTCAGGCTTGCATGTCCATTAGTAAATTAATCCCGAGTGCATTCACATCATCGGAACATTGTCAAATGCATTCGTACCGCATGGACATACAACTACCTGGCATGTTTTCATTGCCGATTATCCTATTTACCATTAGTATTCAGTTAGACAAGCATGAGCAAACAGTGTAGACCCAGATCAGATGTCGCCGCAGCGTCTACACTGTTTGCAACTCATCTAGCATTCAACAGGTACTGAATTAGGGTTGTTCAGATTGAAGAATAGGTATGGTAAGAAGTTTAGGTGTGCAATACTCAAGAGTAAATATAGTATTAGCATTACATTACCGAAAGAAATGAATTTTTCAGTCAATCTCCCAAGTGCTGTCAACGTCAGAGACGTAAGGCATACACAAGAGAAAAGGTATCTGCGATTATATTCAACCATCACATGATCTGACCTGATTTCCCCCTTTTTACTATATAAAGTGATGAAATAGGGGGTTGTCTGAATTCTAAAGCATTTCTTCTCACAGATGTGTTTAAACCTCAGAAAGTCTTTAGAACACTTTATTATTCATTCATTCGCCCATTACAAAGGAGCGGAGCCTAATTTTGTGCATATACGAGTATAATAGAGAAGTTCCAAAGGTGAAAGATTTAACTGAGCTGCTGACTATACATAAAAGCGTGCAGACACCATTTATAAAGAGAATTAAAATGACATTCAAATTGTCTGCGATGGAGGAGACAAATTCAATGACTTCTTTAGCCTTAATTTCTGTGAAAAATAAAAAAAACATATCATTGATTTTAATCACAAACAGAAAAAGGCAAATAGTTTCTAATAAAATATGGCCAGACAGAACATTTTTTTTTATTAATTTTGAATAAAACACCAAGCGAAAAACATCTTACCAAGTGATGTCGAAAGGAGAGTAGTTGGATTATTATGACATACATACCTGAGGTTGAGGCACATACCAGCAGTGAACGTCGGCGTCGGCAAGCATATCATTTTGCGAGCATAGCACATGCAAGAAAGAAGAGGTCCATGGGCCACGATTCGCTCACCAGAGTAAATCAGCCATTGCATATCTGCAGATTCCAGGCAACGTTCTTCCAGTATTGCCACAGCAACTAGGACACAAATCTGACCGTGACGTAAAAAGGTCAAAGGTTATCCTAGGGTCATCACTTGTATAAGCCTGGTGGACTGTCCCCAATGCTGTATACCAAGATTTAGCCCCAAAGCTTTCTTGGTTCTGGAGCAGTAGATTTTAAGTGTTTTTTTTCCATTTATAGGCATGGCGGCCATCTTGGTAAAATGTGCGGATCCATTTGAATAAATTGTCAATACCTCTTCGACAGAAGGCCCCCATGTAAAATTTGGTGAACAGTGGTTGAGCGGTTTCAGGGAAGACAACTTTTAAATATTACACGATTTTATACACTTATATAACCCAGGGGCAAGGGCATTTAACCACCAGGGGACAATATTTTGATTGTTACTAAAACGTTTTACCTCTTTAATCATACAGTGTAAGTTTCAACCTTTAGTCTTTAATATGTTTTTAGAAAATGTTTTTTTCAACAATTTCCCCATACAAATGTATGGGGGCGCACACTCCACATTGCCGTAAAAAGGTCAAAGGTCATCCTAGGATCATTATTTAAATACCTGGTAGACCTTGAGTCCCCACTGCTATATACCAAGATTCAGTCTCAAAGCTTTCTTGATTCTGGATAGGAAGATCTTTAAGTGTACTTACCATATATGGGCATGGCGGCCATCTTATTCAATGGTGCACAGCCATTTAAACAAATTATCAATATCCCTTCGACAGAAGACCTCGTGAAATCTGGTGAAAACTGGTCGAGCGGTACAGAGAAGTCGAAGTTTAAAGATTACACATTTTACCATATATGGGCATGGCGGCCATCTTAATCAACAGACCATGACAATTTGTACAATATTTCAATCCTCCTTCGACAGAAGTTTGACGACAATTGGCCTAGGGGTTTCAGAAAAGAAGTAGTTCAAAGGTGTGGACGAATAGACGGGTAGTGATCACAATAGCTCAATTGCCCAGGTGAGATAAAACAAAAAAAAAAAACAACAAAAAACAACCTATCAGAGGACGATAGTTTTGCCTTACAGAATACAGGTTTCTGTTCTCATGACATAGCTCATTGATATTATGAGAATAAGCAGGTCAGTTTGGCTTTTAGATAAGCTACATTTATACACAGTTTACTTGTAAGTTTTTACTGACACTTTTTATACTTTGGCTTTGAGTGTAGATACTATCTAAAACCTTTATAAAACATCTCTCAGTGTGTCATTTTATTACTCAGACTAGATTAATCCATAACATTGTTACATTAACCCCATTCAGCCATTAACATTCCAAAAACATGACTAACAGAATCGAATTGTATTTGTTACAGAAGCACACTTTTAGAAAGATGCAACTTTTTCGAAAAATCACACACACAACTTTCTCGCTGGACATGTTGCGTAAAAAGATGTTATCGTTGAAAAAGTGAGCAGCATTATAAATCAAAGTACAGGAAGTCTGAGAGGCGGGCAATTAGCTCACAATTCTTTTTACTTTTCAGTGCTTTTGCAAAGGAGCCAACCTTTGAAATTTGATTTCGTATCCGGAAAAATGGCATTTGCTGCCGATAGGCAAGTACCTTTAGTTCTAGTGATTGCTGCTGAATTCTTGAGTGTTTTTTTTTTTCTGCAAAGCGTCTATTTTTACTGCGGGAACAAACCCACATGGAGGATGTAGAGACTTTGTAACAAAGAAATAGTTTCCCTTTTTAGCTGTGGAGATACACTACTTTTGTTTTTACCTCCCTGTAAATGAATAAATTTCCTTCGACTAATCTGATTGACGTTTTCAATCATCCATCGCAGAACATTGTACAACTTGTTTTACCATGAAATCTTCATTTTGGAAAAGATAGCTTTCCAAACAAGAACGTATCACAATTTTGCAATGTTGGATAACAAACAGTCACAGATCCATTTTTCGGCGTAGCTGTATAAGCTGGCTTTTGACATACTTATTGGTATTAGTCTCGAATTAATAAATAGTAATTTGCGATTGGTTAAAAATGTGTAAACTTCTGTAAATAAGTAGGGGTAAGTATAGAATTTACCGATGTTTGACGAATATATTCGTGACTGAAAAATCACTTAATTATGACATTTATCTATTTAAAGTTGTACAGTATGGCAATGCAGATGTTAAACAATGGACAAAAATACCCATAATTTAAATAATACCAATAAAATAGTTGCAATGAAATAAATGATAATGGACGAGCTTTTAATTCTGTACAATGTAACTAAATGTTTGATATAAGCGGCCCAAACTAAGCGAACAAGGGACGTTCAAGTTTACTTCTCTCCACTGTGGCCATAATATACAGAATTATCATGTGCCTTGTATTATGTGCAAAAGGGATGTAAAATTGCATGGTTTAATTTTATATAATAAATAAACAAACAGGAACTATGCCTTAAGCTTGGTAGAAATATTGGCAACATAAATAATATTGTTCATTCTTAACTAGGTAATAGGTTTGTTGAACACCTCTTTTATTTATTCACGGTGTAAGCGGCCTATTGCGTCGGAGGGTAAACGACACGAAGAAGAAATATTACTATTTTTAGCCTCCGCTTCAGGTAGTATTTTTTAGAATATCTCTTCTCATACCGAATGGAATTTGTTCAAATAAAGCGCAGAGTACGCTGAAAATCAAGGTCTTTCTGGTAGTGTAAGCACTATTGTGCGATCTGGTCTAATTCTCGAGAACATTCGAAGAATGTTTTTGCTGTCAATCTGGGTCACCGGAACAATGTACATGAATTTTGACGAAAAACATTCTCCGAATGTTCTCGAGAATCAGACCAGATTGCAGAATAGCATTGACACCACGAGAAAGAGTTTGATTTTCCGCGAACTCAGTGCTTTATTTGAAAACAATTCATCAGGTATAAATCGAGACTACTACCTGAAGCGGAGCTAAAAATAGTAACGAACTCTGTGCACCTAGTCATTTGGTTACGTGTTTCCCACGTCTGAAAAGTCAATGTGTTGGAGGGCCGAATGATTGTTCAAAGTTTATAAATAGAGACCGTTATTTTTCGGCTATTTGAACTATGGTGCGTTCATTCACCGTGAAATTAAGCTAGGTCACTAATGGTGTTTAACCAATTCATCTTTACAATTGGTTTAAACATATTTTATTGTAGCATAACTATCATTACAACATGATGCAAGTCGTTATACAAATTGGGATTAAAACGAAAGCACAAGTACTTATATAGTTCTTCTCCCACAAACAATCAACATGTATACATAATGGCGAATTTCGAGCAAGATACATTGGAGCAAGTAACATTATGTAGTGATAATTAACAATAAGTGTTGTTTTTACATGTTTGGGTGATAAAAATGATGAAAATCTGATGCAAAGTTTTACACCAAATAGTAATCATTTCCTATAAAGCATTAACAAAGCAAACTAGCAAAGGTTAAGAAAATGTAAATGGACAAATCAAGGGGCGGTAGGGGTGGAGGGGTAGAAGGGGTGATGGGAAGGGGTGGGTGGGAAATTGGGATTGAGGGGTCGGGGCACCCGGCATCCAACATGGAATATAATACCGTTTGCAACGGATAAATGTAGTAAAGCAATCGCATGACCATATCAGTATTTGAAACATCTCATGTAAAACGTTTACAATTCAATATAAACCGGTGAATGTTTTCAAAAATTAACATATTTACATCATATGATAAAGAGGATTCCCCGTACAGAAGAAGATCAAGAGTAGGTCTATGATAGGTAGAAACCACATTTAGAAGCGCGTTTCTCTGCTGTTGATAGTAAGGACAGTGGAAGAAGAAGTGTTGTGCGTTCTCAATACTACCACATCTACACATAGGCGAGTCAGTTTTACCTTTTAAAAATAGGTCCAAGTTCAATGAGCTACAGTTCGTTCGTAATCTAGTATGGAGAATTTGGGCTTTTCTATTTTTAGAATAATAATATTTGGGGACAGGTGTTTTGTTTTTGTTAAAGTAGTATTTAAAAGAGTGTGTTGTTTGAGATTGTTTTACTTCGGCCGGTAGACTATTCCAAGCCCTCACAGTAGAGGGTAGAAAAGAATTATAGTAAAGATTTGTTCGTGAATCAATAGTCTGTAATTGGTCGGAGTTGCGAAGATTATATCGTGACATGTCACTGACTGATGGTGGTATAAGGGAGGATAAGTACAGAGGAGTTAGATGGGAAAACATTTTGAAAAATAAAGTCAATTTGTGGGTTTGTCTTCTCTGTTCAAGTGACTCCCATCCAACTTCTTTGTACAATGCGGTAATAGAAATAAGCTTGGTTGTTCCAGTAGCTATGCGCGCTGCTTCAAGTTGGATTTTTTCTAACTCTTGTTTTTCGTATTGAGAACAATTGTCCCATATTACATCCCCGTATTCAAGTAAAGGTCTGATAAATGCTGTATAGATTGTTTCCAAAGATTTGCGGTCTAATTTAAATTTGAGTTTTCTCATTACATTAATCCTACCCCAAGCTTTCTCTGAAATATATTTTATATGGTGGTGCTATGTATATTCGTTAGATAAATAGATCCCGAGATGCTTGTGAAATTCTACTTCAGATATTTGAAGATTTTGCATTATGAATGGTGGATGATTAAGTTTGTTTAATTTGCGCGAAATAAGGAGACTTTCGGTTTTGGTCGGATTGAAAGCTACAAGCCAAGTTGCAGCCCATTTTGAAATTCTTTCAAGATCAATATTGAGACAATTAGCAGCAGTAATAGGGTTATCGACGATAATGTAAAGACTAGTATCGTCCGCAAAGAGCCTTATATTTGATTCGATATCAAGTACTATGTCATTTATAAATAGTAAAAACAGCAGTGGTCCTAAAATTGACCCCTGAGGAACCCCAGCGCAAATATAAGCCCAGTCAGATGTAACCCCTGGAAGAATAACTCTTTGTTTCCTATCGGAAAGGTAACTTTTAAACCATGCAAGAACTTTCCCAGTGACACCAGCTGCCTTAAGTTTAAGTAACAATCCCTCATGCCAAACTCGGTCAAAGGCTTTGCTGATGTCATAAAAGACAGCTCTGACTTCTTTACCTGAGTCAAGGGCCTGACAGAAAGTATTGTAAAGATATGTTAATTGATTCACTGTTGAGTCTCCTGGTATAAAACCAGACTGAAAAAAAGATAGCAAATTGTTGTCGCGCAAATGATTGTATAAATATTTGAGCACAAGTCTTTCGAAAAGTTTACTTTCTGAGTTAAGTAGTGATATAGGTCGGTAATTAGAAGGTATAGATCTATCACCTATTTTATGTATTGGGCAGACATTAGCTTCTTTATAAGAAGATGGTACAAAACCCAAGTTGATAGACTGATTTAACAAGTTACAAAACGGAGAAGAAATTTCGTGAGCAAGTTCACGAAGAATACGATTACTCAGGTTGTTAGGACCAGAAGCTTTACCAAAAGGGAGAGATTTGAGTATAGTCTCGACTTCGGTTCGGGAAAATTCAATATTATTTAGTTCGTTGGTGACAGCAGTAGGAAGTATTTGGGGGAGGATTAGATATTGATTGTTTAGACTGCTCTGGCTTTGAAAGAAATTATTTAAGATATTAGCTTTTTCATTTTCGTCAGAACTTATAGAGCCGTCATTTTCGAGGGGTGGTATAGATGTTTTAGACTGTGGAGAAATGAAAGTTTTAAGAACCGTCCACCAGTCTTTAGCTGAAAGTTCTCCACTTGTTAACTTTGAAGCAATTTTGTCATGGAAAACTTTTTTAGCATTTCGAATAAGTGAGACAGTTTTGTTCCTTAAAGTTTTAACTTGCGTCCAGTGTAACTCCGTATTTGTTCACCTAGCTTTTCGATAAGCTCTTTACGTTTATGTATATACTGTTTTATTTTTGCGTTTATCCAAGAAGGCTCAGTAGGTTTAATTCTAATTATTTTATTTGGAATACATTCTGATGCCAAGTTTGTAATTGTAGAATGTAAATTCGCTGCATATGAGTCAATATCATTATCTCTCAAAGCGTCCCAATCGATGGCAGCAGCTTTTTCTCGAAGACGATCATAGTTACCTTGATCGTACCTCCAAATTCTTCTAGTAAAAGAATGTGTTTTGGTTTTAGAAAATTTAAAAATTCCATATATTGGGCAATGATATCTAAGTTGTTGATTAAGAAAAGGATCACCTACTCCACTGAGTATTAGGTGATTTTTGTTGTTAACTAATAATATATCTATTAATGTTGCTGAGTGTTCGGTAAAATTGGTAGATTGGCATATGGCCTGGAAAAAGGTATACTGGGTGCATATTGTTTCGATCTTTCTTGCAGTACGTTCATTTAATATATCTAAATTAAAATCACCAGTAATTATTATGTCTGATATACCTGTGTCAACTGCAAGTGCAATTGAATTTTCTATGCTAGTTACATATTCTGCGTCAGAACTGGGAAGCCGATAAAAAAGACCAAATAATACCCTCCTATTGCAGTTAGCCAATTCAAGCCAAATGCACTCGACATTTCGTGGTACGAGATCTTCACGGCGTTTGTAGTGAATTCCTTCTTTAATGTATATCATGATACCACCATGACTATCCCCCGGTCGATCCTTTCGTTCAGGTTCACAGTACGAGTCAAGTAAAAGGTCAGTTGGGTCTACGGCCG